>VDFB02109383.1:0-118746 GCA_007258455.2 Sequoia sempervirens
AAACAAATAATAATATTATTATATTATATAAATAATATATTATAATAATAATTTATATAATATATAATGCTATTTATATATAAAATATATTCTAATTTATATTTTATAATATATAATTTACATAAAATAATAATATTATATTATATATAATAAATAAAAATTTAAAATATATCAATATACATACAAATATACAAACATAATTATATAAATACAAATATAAAGATAAGCTAGATGACCTAATGTGTGCTGCTTCCCTTAGAAATATGGCAAAAAATCTAAGAAAACAAGGATGTAGGTGTCTCGAAAACCTAACGTGACAGATTGTAATGGGCATACAAACCCATTAACGAATATATAGTGGTAGTGTTTAAAAGTCTTTAGATCTTGAGCTTGAAACTATTAAAGCATACCTTGAAGACACTACCTGATGCATTGTAAAAGTTCAAGTTACTTCAACATTTGCAGTCTTGCCCTTGTATTTTTTGTTAATGTTTATATTACAGCTTCAGTCATATTCTTCCAGCCTATCGATTGTTCTTGATTGAATAAATTAAATAATAGCAAATGAGGCTATTTAATTTATAAACTTCAAAAGGTGCGATTTTTATTAATGAAGAGTCACATTTTATGAGGCCGATCTCTCACTCCTCTAGGTGCGATTATCTATGAAGAGACTTCATTGGTGGCCGACTTCTTAATTAGTAAATGTTATATTATTTGTTAAGGTCGACTTGAAGATAATTGAAAAGGCACGTCTCATTCTCCACTCATGTATATATACTTGTTGAGTTTCATTCATTGATCATCAAGTTAAGTTCGATATCATTTTTGTATGTGCGAGTTCTCTTAAGGCAGTCGAGTTTACCATTGAAGAAGGCGTTTATCCTATTGCAGACTGCGCTCTTCATCAGATTGTCTTAGTCTGTTCAAACTATTGTGCATGTATTAGGCTCTCATATTGCCCTGAATTGTAAAAGGAGACTTCTTTATTGATTCAATAGATATTATTGGCTGAGTTTTTCTCCCTCAAGGGGAGGGTTTTCTGAGGTATCTACTGCTGTGTATTGTGTTGTTTTTGAATTAATTTTTGTGCATTCAAATCTGTTCTTTAAAATTTAACATTTTTCATATAACCTTTTGACCTTAAACTGCCGGATAGAAACCTTTGAGTGAAATCCTCCTCACTCATGATCAGAATTCTAGTCAGAGTAAGGTCATCACGAGCTCACAATGTATTTAGATATTCCTCTCTACACTGAAGTTTAAGAATTGAGAATATTTAACCACAACATTCAGTTTTAACCCCAGAGTACATGTCAAGAACTCCATACTCTTCTCTATCTTACCTACAAAGCAACAAAGGAAGCGAGGATCCCTTTCAAGCATTCGTTTGATCTCACGGTCTAGGAGGCCTGTATTTTCCAAAATCTTAATTTATTATTCATTAGTTCAAAATTATAAGACGCAATTCCAGGTGCCCTTTGAGAGCCTTTGACCCAAAAAACTTGATCCATGATAAGATTCTCCGAGCAAGAGTTTCATCTAATCTGTGAGTAAGAATTTTGGAATCTCGAGAGACGATATGATTCACATCTCCTTCAACTATCCCTAATGTTTTCAAGTATTCAATTTTAGGCTTCAAATGGTCATCAACCGAACGAACAAGAATACTAGGGTTTCTAATAGTTTTCCTTACCTGCTCTATATAGTGAATCCAGAGTCTCTGAACATCTTAAGTACCTCATGGGCTTTGTCTGTGGACTTTCTTCTAAAGAGGCTGGGCTCTTTGCTTATCACTAATTCGATTTGAGAGGAGGACAAACAACATTCCTTGAGCAAGAATTGTTTCATGGCATTATGGTGACGCTCTCTCATTTCTTCTATTACAGGGTTTAACTGTCGTTGCCTTGTGGGTATGGCGTCACATGATATACACCATGAAAATTTTGACGAAATGAGGACTGTTGGTGGATATCTAACAAATGAAACAAGAAAATCAGGTGTTGTCAAAGCCATTGGATGTATGAAAATGGAAGGAAGATGAGATACAAGCAAAGCAGGTCGAGTTAAAAGAGAAGCACTGGTGTCATAAACTGAGCTGCAGCAAAATAAGGAATCCATTGTAGATAAGCTGGGTCTGCATTCCTAGTTAATGGCGCTATTTTCTTGCTTTAGGGTTTTATCGTTGCCATACAAAGAAAAAAAAAAGAAATGGTGGAGAGCTAACATTTGTTGTTACAAAAATATTGTCTATGGAATAGTATTTCTTCTATTTTTGCTTTGTGAAGTGTTGTTAAAATACTTATGTACTCAACTAAATATACAAAAGACACAAACCCTTTCTTCCCCAACCTCTTTAGATATTTTCAATCTATACATAATATCAAAGCTAAGAGATTGCAACACACCTCATCCTCGTTCCTTAAGAGAATTGCAGCACTTTCTAAAAATAGCTCTCATTATATAAGTCAATCCATGTCACAGATTAGTAATATTCATGCCTGAATTGTTTTGCACCACAATAAGTAATGAAAATCCTAAAAATGGTTGAAGGTTCAATAAAAATAAAGGCTTGACAGGGCAACACAGATACATTTCAGAGTAAAAGGTTGTCTCATAACAGGATAAAACAATAAACAATTGCAAAATAACTGAAGTTGAAAGGCCTGCAAAAGTAGTTTATGAGCTACTATTTGCTTTTCAGTGGAGAAAAACTCCAAAACTAAAATTCTTAACAGTTGAGTAGACATCTACACATTCATCACTCTTACACTAAATTCATTCTAAAGTTTCAAAAAAGGGTATAAAACCAGACCAGAAAGGAGGTTCTTACACACAAAAAAATTGAAATAGGCATGTTTCTTGACAATCACGGCCAACATGCACACAAAAATATTTTATTGCTTGAGGGACAGAGTCTGGAACAAAAATATTGATAATTATTAAACCAGCAAACAACTAGACACATTTGTCACATCCCGGTCAAAAGGATCCCTTTCACATGAGCATGGTCAACAAATATGAGTGTGTTATAAATATGGAGCCATCTACCCCCTCTCACGGCAAGAGACAACCCAAATTAAATGGGAATGGTGCAGCTATGTTGTGCAGGGCTACGTAGTCAAAGAGGGCATGGTGTGGATGAAACGAAACAGGTGCTCATGCAATTAATAGGCATGGTACCCTTGTATGGACAGTAGGAAATATTGAAGCCATGTACAAAATAACGCTCATAACCATTAAAAAGGGGGTGACCCCTCCTTGATTGGGGGACACGCTACTTTGGAGAGGAAGTGGTTGCATTTGAAGAGGAGAAAAAGGAAGAAACATTAGAGAGAAGGGCGTGAAGAGAAGCGGTTGGGAGATTCAGGAATAAAATGCACCGCTTTATGTCCTCTTCTTGATAGAATAATGGAATAACGTATGGAGAAGGAATGCAAAGTGCACAGGAGAAAAAGAGCAGAGAGAAACATAAGAAGGCGTGAAAGGGTATGAATGAAATTGGCACGAGGAGATGAAGTTGAATTGCGTGGGAGAGTAGAAGGGCGTCTAAGAGTGGGCAAATTATTGTGAGCAGGTGTAAAAATAAAGTTCTCCAACCAATGCCAACATTCTTCCTTCCTGCGATGAAATGGGGGAGTTTCTATTACAATACATGGTATGAGGTTAGAGTGGAAATGAGAGGGAAGGAGCTTGTGGTGCATTATCTAGAGTCTGGAGATGACTGCAGATTTGATGTGAGTTGTCCTGGAGGAGATGTATGCAGAAATATGGGAGCAGAGAGAAGTCACGCCTAGGCTGGATGAAATCCCGGAAGGAAACGTGGTTTCATGGAATGCAAAGATTGCAAGATATGCACGAAATGGATTCGTTGAAAGGGCTTTAGAAACTTTGAAGCAAATGCGGATAGTAGGTGTAAATCCAAAATTCCATAACTGAAGCCAAACTCATCTTGCTCGTGATGAAAGAGGTCGGCATATAAGGGAGGCTACGAATAGTTTCGGGTACAGCTTGGCGGCTGGATTAACTTGCAGTAGCACTCAAAACCAGGAGGATGGTAACGATTTAATTCCAAAGTTTGCTCACTCTTAGCTGTAGACCAACTACCAGGTACGTATATAATGAATGTTATGGGTTCAGAAGTGGCAACTGTTGCTAGATGAAATATAGTAGACAAATTTCATTAACTCCAGAATCATTGCTCTTTTTGATAAGTAATATTACACTTCAAGGGATTATGGCTAGTTGTCAAAAATGAGGATTTTCCCTTAACTAAAATTGGGGATTTTACAACATTCAAAATTTATATAACTCCTTGATAGTTAATTCCATAAAAGAAGCATGCAACCAGACCCACAAGAAGGCTCGTACTTCTATCTCACATTATAAGCCATAATTGATATGAAATACACGAACAAAAAACAATGCACAAAAACTTGGAACAAATGGAATTGTAAAAAGTGCAAGGACCCTATGACAAGAAGACTCAAATTGTAAGGCCTACAGAAGTAGTGCATTGAAACCCTAATCAGAACAAATTTTTTTTATTGATTTTCAGTTAGCACCACACATTCCACTTACTACATGTATATGCAATTGTTTAACATAATTCTTCAAGAGGAATGTGGATAGCATTGCTTTAAATGAGGAAATTTTGGTGAAGCTGCAAGCATTTGTTCATGGATATTTACTGAAAAAGCATGAAGATGTTATTTTATATTGCATGCATTACCTACTTCAAATTCAGGCCTAGAGTTTTGACGTGCTCAATGGGGAAATATGGGAGGAGGAACAACACAACTACTAATATATTTGTTTATGATTTGATTCACAAATCCACTCTGCTCTAAAAATCCTCTGAGAATTGCTTCTTAATCTTTTATTCACATAGGCACAGCAGTAGATAAAATTAATAATAATACAAGAAAACAATGGGTTTGCAGTTCGAGATTACTTTATTGCAGAACCTTAAGATTTGATGGAATGAAAGCAAAAATAATAGCAGAACAAAGCAGACCCACAAATAACAGAGCAACATTAAAAATATTAGTATGCAATGCTTTCTCACTAAGAATGTGCATAGAGAAAGCAATCTTCTGCTCACTCGTTTTTCCCTTGCAGTTTAACACTAAAAAGGAGAGGAAGATAAAGTAAGAGTCCATTTAAGAGGCTATTCAGTTATAAGAACGCCAACAGTCTAATTATGCTTTGAAAGCATAACCGGTATACCAAGATCATCAGCAAAGGATTGATAAAACTTTTATGCTGGACATTTTGCTAGGAAGTAATGTAAATCTCACTTTGACAACACACCTAATGGATATCATCAGTAGGTACTTGACAAATCTCTATAAATGAAAAGTAGCTTTAGAACAGGGCAAATGTAAATTTTTAAAATCGATCTCTGGCACTCCCAATCAGTTTCAAAGAAATGAAAAACTCCCTATAATGGGTGTGCCTTTGGGCATCGGTTTGTTTGAGGATGAAAAGCATGACAAGAAAAACTAATAAGTTCGGTGCTATGTTGTACCCCAGTGCTAAAGAAAAGCAGATAGGGTTCAGGATTCATCAGAGAACAGGTAATTTTTTTATGGATCTCAGTTATAAGAACGTCAGCATGCTAATTATGCTTTGAATGCATAACTGATATATTAGGATCATCAACAGAGGGCTTATAAAGCTCTTACACACATATTCATAGGCCATAAATAAAATCTCACTTTGAAAACACACCACATGGATATCAGCAACTTCACATTTCACAACATGATAAATCTCAATTTGAAAATCAATTGTAAAGAAATGAAAAAAATCCCTATACTGGGTATACCTCTAGGTTTGTCAATGTTCTGCCATTTTATTTTGTTCAAACCACGAAGTGAACTAGCCTTTTTATCACAAACACCTCATTCGACAAGAAATACACTATTCTACCTTCAAAAGTTGAAGACATACCTTGAGGCTTGAATATTTTCAAGAACAGCCATCAAAGCAATAAGTCATCCGGAAAGCGAATCGGACATCTCAGCTCTTCCACTGCACAAAAACTCCATGTACAATAAGCCTTAGGCAAAATGTGTTGAAAATTCTTCTGCTGTTAAACATAAATCACCCTACATACAATCATCTTACCAACTAGTTAGGTGCATGAAATTATCTTCCACATTAGACTTCAGGTAAAAAAATTACATTCATCTTCATCTTCTTATTGTGTATCATTTGTTCCCTCCAATCAATTATTGGTGGTTGATCCAGAGGTCTCAATTTTTCTAATTTTTAATTTTTTTAATCTTATCAGGTGTCAACAAATTGAAAGGTATTTGGAACTCCTCCAGCTTCTGTGGCATATTGTAGCAGGGATAAGAACGCAGGTGCAACAGTTAGGGCATTTTTAGCAGCCAAAGAGCTGAACATGGATGAAACGTTTTCCTTGTCACCTCTAGCCAAATCAGATAAGCCTCTAAACACTATTACTGGCACACTGCTTGATTAGCAGATCTGCAAGTAAATACAGTTTCAGAGACCAACATAAGCCTATTAAGATCTTGACATGTCTGGAACTCTCTGGACTTTCATTTTCAATGTAATACCAAAAAGTTTTATATACTAAATTTTGTTAATATTAGTTTGTGGGTATTCATACGAAGAGAGATTCCCCAGAAAAAATGAAATACCGACCATTGCTATGGCTGCACTCTCTTCATCCACAGAGGCCACTTGAAAGTGATCGAACAAGAATTCTCTAAATGCGGCATTATCAACAAAGATATCTGCACTGGAGGCTTTCAGTCCCACCATTACCTTTGGGGTTTCAGGAAGGCAGAATGTACTATTACACATCCCTCCAGTTTTAGTCCCTGTAGTTGAACATTAATATATTACCAACATAAACTATAACAGCTGTTAGGCGTTGAATAGGGTCAGATGCAGGCTCACAATTAACAGAATAAAAAGGTAATAAAACGAAATTCAGGCCAGGGAAGAGGGCTTAGCCATGGGAAATGCCTCAAGTTTGCTAGCAGTGTAGAACCATTTTTGGGTCGCTTCCAGCCAAAAGATTTCCTACATTTCACTGTTTTCGGAGAAAAAATCTTCAGGCTGAAAAATTATGCTGCTTAGCAGATTTGTTTTGTTTCCCAGACGTACATCATAGTTTCCAAAAAGCAGATATTCAAGCTGGTCTCCTATCTCTGTGGTGCCAAATTTCTGCCCAAAGAAAAGTAATGACTCTCAGATCAATAACTTCAGAAAGACAAGGTATGTGTTAAGCAACTAGAAAGGGAAGGAATACATAATCTGGCTATATATAAACCCATTTCTTATAAGCTATATAGGATTTATGCCTAGATTTAGATATAAACAGCTGTATATAGGCATTCTCTGTTCAATCAACCATTGAAATTTATTAGGTACCCAAATTTTAGAGAGCATTCATAACAGGGTAAAAACAATTGGGTTTAGTATAGAATTGATACCGTCCACTTCCATGAGTCTGTGTAGGCAAAATACTTGGGAATGCTGACATCTCCAATAGAAAGAGAATTATTTGCATTGCCTGCTGTTCCATAGTGCACAACACCGGCTATGTCGAACAAGTCTATCAGCATTTGAGTGGTCACACCTGCATTCAACTACACCAAATCCAAAGCAAAAAGAAACAGGAAAACAACCGACTTTTTCTTTAGTCTAACTGGATAATATACACAATACCTTTCATCCTCACCTCTTGAATGCATCTGCAGAAAAAAGAATTGCCAGAGCGTGAGAGAAAGGATGATGAATTTGAAGAAAATTGGACAATGGTGTAACGGGTACTTCCTAAATATAAAAAAATGCCCGTTGCTTTCTCATTTTTATAATTTCAAATTTCAAATTTAATCTGACAAATATATAATAAAACTTAATAATTATAAGTTAATTTAAAATATATTCTGTATGTTTTAATTTTCAATTTTATTTAAAATTCTACAATTTACAGTCATTTATAATCTAGTTTTACAATTTAATTCAAAGTTCTATAATTTATCATAATTTATAATTCATAGTTTACAATAATTTATATTTCTCCAATCTAATTAAGCTAAAGAGTTGATGGTATACATAAAAACAAAAATATAGTCAACATAGATTTAAAAAAAAATAAAACTATAAAATAATTCTAAAGTAAATAAAATAAAATATAATAACTCTTTTTAAATAAAATAACTCTTAAGTAGCCTCCTTGAACTATTTATGAGGAACTCAACTAAGATTATTAATCCACTTCTACAATTGACATCATAAAATTACATATATATACTATAGAATATGATATTTTTGAATTCATAAATATAATAAATTATAGATTTTTTGCAAAATTATAAATAGTATATATTATTATATTTACTCTAGTGGCTTGCTTCTAATGATTTTACCATGCACCTTCATGCAAATTCCTTACTTTATGATCATGCATTAATTGATTGCTTTATTGGCAACAACCTACATTTATTTATTCAAAATTAGTCTCTAAAATTTAATTCACTAAAATACAAAGTGGAAAATTATTTGATTTGGATTTGTTTGTATAACCTTCCTAGGAACTTTGGTTAATGGATGCACTTTACATTATTGGCAATAACTTGGGAACTTGCAGTACTTGATGAGGAATGGTTGGTGGAGAATTCAAAACTATATTCTTGATTATATGTGGTCACAATATGCAAACTTTTTAAAGATAATTAACCTATGTGTGCTTAATGGAGAATGGGTGGAATCAATTGAGATTGAAGAGAAGAAATTATTTTTAATAAAATGTGGTAACTTCTCACATTACCCACAATTACCCACAATTGTTGAATTAGAGAGGACAAAAACTAGGAAGGTATGCACATAATCATGTTATATTTGTTCCTTTTAATGATACAGTTTCTAGTGTAGATACTTTGGAGGTAGAAGAGAAAATCAGTATAGAAATATATTTTAAATTATATGATGAGTTAGGAATCATGAATGTAAGATACATTAGCCAATCTGTGACTAAGATTTTGAAGGCCAATATTGATTCTAGGAGGAAGAGGGAGAGATAAACCAATAAACAAATAGGAAAGGATTTTTTTTTTTTCTAGAGAACAACCTAGCATTAATCACTACCTACTCGGATCTAAGGGAGGAAGCCCCTCCCTTAGAGGGAACTTAATATTTCCTAATGAATAATAGGGGATTGAACACACGTGATCACATAGAAATAATAATGGTTAACAACTACCACAAGGCAAGTAGTCCTATCTTGAGGAACCTCTTGATAGATAACCCCTAAAACTTGGATTTTTCACCATGCACAAACACTTATTCCCATGTGTAGTAGCATCCATAGTCAAAGTTTGAAAATTCAAGTTTCCTATCCCTTCCTATCTTGGAGCATACTATGTTTTCCATGATCATTTTGTTAAAAAAATAGTATAGGATAGATTTCAAACCTCTTTTTCCCTCCAACCATTCATGAGATACAAATTAGAAAGCTTGTTATCATCATTCATCTTCCAACACAAGTTAAATTATAGGATCATCATAAGAGAAATAGTGCAACAAGGTGAATGTCAAAGATCTAAAGTTGTGGATACCCCTTGGAGCTACCAAGCCATGGATATTTTTTGGTTTTATTTACCTTGGCTATTTAACACATTTTTATTCTATTCCATCACTACATATCCATTAGGAACCCACTTCTCTATTCATAGCTAAACTTTTAATCTACAAACTCACTCTATTTCCCTCAAAGAAAAATACTCTTTTCTTCACTTGAAATTCCTCTTATGCCCATTTTCTATATCTCTTTGTATCCATCACATCCTCATATACCACTTTTTCTAGTTTTCTCCCTAAGGTTTAATATAGTGACCATCATTTTTGCACACTATGAATTTATCTAATAGTACTTTGTGTAGGCTAGAATACTCCTAGTAAGGAACACACACACAAAACCTTCTATAAAACACTTGTTCACCCTTGTCATCAAATTCATCTCAAATTATCTCATTGTCAAGAGTCAATGCCAATATTTTGCAAGCAAGAAAAAGAATAAGAATTGGAAGCAAACAAATTCTAAAATTTATGGATTTTTTGGAGACAAAGGCACCTTTTCTTAGGAGGGGTTGTATTTCCCAACTAAAATTAGCAACATACACTTCATATAAAATATTTAACAATGTCCAAAATTTCACTAGACAATTGTTGTCTCCTCATCTCATTTATCAATCAAATTAAACACATACTAAGTGCACACATTCTATTTTCAATTTCTTTGTGTGCTTGCATTGATAGACATTGCATAGTATTGTTAGTAGTAATGTATACTTGAGACTCTAAAGATAAGATGTGAATGTTGACACCTTAAAAGTAGTGGACTTTTAAACTAGAAAGATGGTAATTTGTGTTATAAGGTAGTTTACTTGAAAATAATCCACCCTCTATAATGTCAAATGCATACTTGAGACTCTAAAGATAAGATGTGAATGTTGAAACCTTAAAATTAATGGATTATTAGAGTAGAAAGATGGTAATTATGTTATAAGGTAGTTTACTTGAAAAGAATCCACCCTCTATAATGTCAAATGTATACTTGTCCTTGGTGCCCCTTAACATGAATCCACCCCTATCTTTCCAACATAAATTAATTGCTTTTATTTTCATTTCAATATTGTTTTTACATTGAGCTTGATCTATTAGAAAATAGAGCGAGTAGATTAGCATCGCTTGAATATGGATTGAGATATGAAATGATAAACTCAATAGGGTATGTTATTATGTTGATTTAGAGGTAGATTTAGTAGTTTTTGAAAACACTATATTACATCTATGAATTCTTATACATCACTTTCAATAGATGGGAAGTTTGCATAGTATTTTTTGAGCATATTGAATTTTAGTTGAATAGTCATAGTTATGAACAATTTTTTTTTTGTACATTTATGTGTATCTAACATGGTTAAGCGGTCTAGTTTATCATGTTAGTTAGTTGTGATAAGAATTAAACTAATTGAGAGTAAATTAATTATTGGATTGATTAATTTTAAATTCTATTTGTTTTAAAAGTAATTTCTTAGGTATTGAGTATTATACACCCAATATGCAAAACAAAACAAACGACAAGTAATGTTTTGTATCCATGGTGCCTTTAGTACATGTTTATAGGTCATGTTTATCATACTTGAACTACTATATCTATGGTCTAACATAGATTTGATAACAATGTTTGTGGCATCATCCCTTTAAATTGTTGGGGATTAAAAAAAAACTAAAACTTAATAGTTTGAGTGAATGGAAAATATACCCCAAATCAATCTTGCATTCTAGGTAAACATGAAAATATTCACAATCAAAACTTAATGCCAAGAACCTTCTTAGAGTGTGTTTGTCAAGAATTTTATTTTGTTTATATTTATTTCATTTGAGTGGGTGGCAATTGATGAAGAACTATTTAGAGAAATCGAACCATAGAAAGGGTTGCATACTCACTTATGTTTACATAAAACATAGAATCAAACATGTTTAGATATTTAAACATAATTTTATTGTACCTTGATCCCATGGATATAGTGTATGCAGGTAGTTTGGTGAATGAAGAATTTTACTTGTACACAAATACAAAGTTCTAATGATGAGGTTTTATAACTCTACTCATAAAAACATAAGTAAACTAAGATAAAAATATGAATGACATTGATACTGAAAAGAAGTCCATGGGTGGATTACTTATACTTGACAAGTAGACCAAAAGATGAGTAAGGGTACAAAATACTTGTGTGTGTATACTTCAAGATTGAAAAATTCCTCAATATATGATCTATATAGGATCTAGACTACTTGCAGAATTTGAATGCTTAACTTTTACAATGATTATTCCAAGTTAATTAGAACAGAATTAACTCATTGAAATAATTACAATAATTAAAATGATGAGGTGATAACAACAGAATGAAAGAAAGTGAGAAAGAAAAGAGAGATGCAAACAGAGTTTGATTTCGGAGTTCGCCACAATCATGACTACGTCTCCGGGTCCGCTCCAATGGAGTAAGACCGATCCAGTTAATCTCCAAAATCAAGTACAATGAGTTACAAAATCACCCCTATCCACACAACACCACTTTTCGAAGTGCAGGAGTGAAGAACAAAATCTCCAGCATAACCTCCTCTCGCTTCACCAGAAATTCCTTCCAAAATGCTTGGACAAAACACCTAGCCAAAACACTTCAAATCACCTTTGAAAATTATGAGTCTTCTAGCATGGACACTCACCTACACTCCCCTTTAAATACAAAAAATTAACTCAATATGGTATAAAACCATATGATTTACAAAATATTCCCATATCACCTAAAAACAACTTAATCTCCCAATTTTACATAATATCCTCCATTATTAACATATTAGGATTATATTAATCCTTTCCAAGTATTTTTGACCCTTCAATTTTTCTTATTTTCGGGCTTTGTTGCTTTGGAGGTTTTGATTTAATCTTTAAAAAGATTATTGTTTGTTTTTAATTTAAATTTGGAGGGTTTGTTATAATTTTAGAGGCATTTGGTTTTAACACATTCAACAAAAAGCACCGATGCCACTCATATACCAAACATTTCGAATGGTGTAGCGGTGGTTATTGTTTTTAGTGGCCGACAGGTTCGGGGTTCAAACCCCCCGCCGTCCATTTTAAAACAAACGCCGTCCATTTTAAAACAAACTATGAACAACCATTCAACAAAAGGAAACGACCGCTATTCATAGTTAAGCGACCACAGTTTGGTTCAACGGCTACGCGGGAGTTTCGCTAATGAGCGGTTGGGGGATCGAATCCAATAAACAACTTTTTTAAAACAAACAAATTAACAGCCATGAGGATGAAAGAGGCCGTGGCATCGTGGAATGCCGATACGGCGAATCATTAGCTCATAGTGTTGGCCGAGCTACTTGATGTGTTTGCCACTAGGTGCGGCGTGTCGATGGCGTGGCTGTGACTAAACGATGACATAGCACTTATTTCGGTGATAGCTGCTTGATGGCGTGTTACGTTGGCGGTGTGCGGATGGACCGCGATGTCATGATGGTTCATACAATGTGGCGTGGAAGCCCGTGTCGGTCCCCGGTCGGCCATTTCACCATCACGTGCGATGCGAATCGCGGCGTCGGCATACATGCGGTCCACCTCAAAGTCGAAAGCCAAAAGCGTATCTTGGTATATGGCGTCCGGTTACGGCCGAAGCGAACAGAGTCGGAATGCGTCTCGGCAGCTTCTTAGCGATGCCAACATGAAAACGACATCATTTTCGCTTCACGGGCGTCCTCGATCGGTTTGACCCAAAGGTTTGGTAGCCATAGCTTCTAAGCCCGACTCCTTTTGCTTCGTTCGAGGTTAGCACGTTGGAATCCGGAGATCGCAGAGATCTTTACATTAGTGCGGTGGGAAAAATGACGCTTCAATTTTCAGAAATTATCCACCCGGATCAATATATTATTATGGGCATACTTTTGTCTTTTAGTGATTAACTCAAAACCTATTTGAGTCACGATATGTTTTGGAAGAGCACAATTAAGCACCTAACCTTATAAATCATATGGCTAACAAATTGTCTATCACAATATTGTATTCATCTATTGATCACAATATTCTATGGGTTTTCATGCACAAAATCTCGCCCGAACACAAAGTGCATATAAGACCGCGATAACATAACATGGATAATTATAATTGAAATGTTTTCTAGTTTATATGCTACCACTAAAAGGTCAAACTGTCAGCCTAGACCCAAATGGCACCAAGGCCCAAATTTGAATTCTACACTCTACATCATAAGTTGACCTTATAGGCCTTGTAGACTTTCTTGTCAAAGATTTAGAGTTTCTCCTTCTTTTTGACTTAGCATGGGCTAGGTGGTAGCTTTGAATCCTAATCTCCTTTGTGTCACTGAGTCCTTTATATCCTATCGCTCTAACATAGGTTGAGTGATATCCTCTGAAATGAAGAAAGATAGGTGCTACTATTAAATATGTGGATTAAAATGTGATGTGATGAGGAACCTATTTTTCTTTATTTCATTAGGAAATGAGATCCCCACAAAGAATTGATTATCGACCCCTAGATGGATCAAGTTAATGTGAGAATCTTTAGATTTCCTTATGACTGAAGGATGGGGGTCAAGGTCAAACAACACTTTGGGGAGAAAAATTAAAAATAGCAAATCAACACCAAAATGCAATCTAACACTTGAAACTTGAAGATTAAGCTCAATATTTGCAGAACCAAAAAATAAAATGCAGATCTAAGAAGGGCAGAAACATGTGTACAATCACTAAAAGTGATTTTTGGAAGTTGATTTAAGACTCATTCATTGAATGGTTTCAAGCACAAGGATTTCAACAATCTTTTGGGAGCCTCTGGTGCAAATTTGTAGCTTCTGATTTGTCTAGGTTTTAGTTAAAAAAAATTTGAAATTCGATCTATAGATTATATTCTGTGATTTAGCAACAACTTTGAAAACTTTGACAACTTTGACAACTTTTACAACTTTGTAAATCATACACATCAAAAAGTTTTCAAGCCTTCTTTAGCCTAAATCTGCAATCACATACATAAAAGAGAAAAATGTTTGGTTTTGAGTGAATGGAGATTTGCCTTAGTCAAACCCTGTTTTGGTAATCAAACCTTGAATTGAAATAATGAAATGAAAGGGAGAATGAGGAATGAAAAAACATATATTACCATTCAAAAAACCCTAGTAGAAACCTTGATAATGGGGATCTTAGGAGAACTGCAACTTGCATGAAATGGCTGAGTTGGATGTGGATCTTGACACTTGAAATTGATGCTTGAAATGCTTGAATTGATTTTGAAACCTACATCACAATGTTAGCTCCAAAAACATGCATGATGCAAAAATACTTTGACATGATGAATATATCTTGAATGTTGTAATAAATCTATGATATATTTGCTCTTGAATGCCCTTAATCATCAACTTTAGTTCTTGTGAATTCATAAAAATTCTAGGTGAAACTTGAAATGACCTTGTATTTATAGATATGTATCCTATTTCCCAAAATTCAAATATCACAAGCCGACATTGAATTATGGATTTGAAGATGTTAAAATACCAATAAAAACATAATTTAAATTTAGGTCCAAAGGTCTGGGGAAGACCCATTTGCCTGAATGGGTCCTAAGTCCCTATACCTAGAACACACATTGCTCGATGTAAAGTGTTATGTTTAGACATTAATTATTGTTGGGTTTCCCCTTGTAAAATATAATTAAATAGGCCTTGTAAATGAATTAAAGGGATAATTAAGACATAATTAAGCTCAATTTAATTAAGATGTCTCAAATAAGTGTGTAAATGTAAAGGGGTACATTTAACAACACTAAATTAAGGCATTATTAAGTCTATTTTAAATAGGAGGGCCCAAAAAAGTGAGAAAATGTAAAGCGTTATATTTTTCTACACTACATTTAGCCCCCACTTAAGTGAGATGATGACCTTGTTGTTGGAATTGTGAAACAAGCACAAAACCATGAGCCACATGATCAAACAACAAAAAAAGACACCTTCCACGCAAAAGATCTGCAAACAATATATGCAATAATCTTCAACAAGAAAAAGCTACAAAAGAGACTTTCAAGAAGATATGAAAGCTTTAGATAATATCCAAGAGATATTTACAATAAGGGTTGAATGCTTATTAGAGCAAAGCCCTAAATGAGAAAGTGATCAAATCATGACAAGTGTTAACATCACATGAGATGAGACATAATGATCTAATATTAACTCAACTAATTAAACATTCCTAAGTTTAGCTAAAGTGAGTGAGAATAAATTTGACTAATAATCAATTAAAGATTAATTAATTATTAGCTAATGCATGATAATTCTAACACTTTTGTCAAACTCACAATAAAGAAAACAATGAAGAGAGGTCTAATTGTACAATTGTTGGAAGGATAAGATGGCAAAGATCAAGGAGGGTGAGAAAGCCTCCAAGATTTAAGATCTCATGGAAAAACCAACAAAGGCACAAAGAGACACATGCTTATGTGAAACATATATATGTATGCAAAAATGACAAGATAATCAAACAGTGCCAAAGAAAAAGAAAGAAAAAGATAAAAAGAAAGGGGTGGATCAAACCTTGATTGTCCAATGCAATGTGGATCATGCCTCAACTATTTGTCCAAAAACATATACAAGTGGAAATCATTGTCAACTATGCAAATAACAATGCATGCTCACACAGGCTAGTGAAATTTGTTGTCCACTAGGTGAGCCCCCAAGAGTGGCAAATGAGAGAATCTTATTAGGCTCCCACACCATACCAAAGTTATTACCTCCAATAAATTTAATAAGGCACCACACATTATGAAATTTGAGATTCATAAAGCCTAGCAAGTTTTGTTATGCTAAACACTTATGAACAAACAAGGCACCATAGGCAAGCAAAGCACATTATGCTTGGTGGCCATGAAAAAGGGTTGAAACTTCGACATTCATAAGATTAGCAAGCTGCATTATGCTAAACACTTATGAATAAAATGCAAATAGGATAAGACATGTTCAAAGAGGTTTTACTTAGTTCATGTAAGGTCTTTTCTTAGGGAAAATCGCACCTAATGTATCCAAGAGAGGACAAGTTTAGGATAAAAAATTCACAACTTAGGGAATGCAACACATAGCATCACCACTAAGAGGAAATTTGTATGCCAAGAAAGGTCACACTCTTGGAGGACATCAAACCCAATGACACCATCAAGAAGAAGACACATCACAAGAAGTAAGAAGACCACTCAATGAAACATAAGATATAGTCCAAGATCTCCAAAATGATAATGCTAATGTATCCCCCACTTTAAAGAAATTCCTAACACCACGCTCGCTGTGAGAAATTAATTTAAAGTAGCAAACAATAAGTGCTAAACAATGAAGAAGACATAAGAGCTTATTTGGAAAGCCCGATGCCAAGTCATATGTTTCCAAATAAAGCTACATCATGAAAAGGAAGGGGTTGCCCCCAAAATGAAATTCCAAAATCACATAAAAGATCCACAGATTTGGGGTCGGTGTATGTCTTTGCTACAATGATATTATAGAGCTCGTATACTTCATCATTCCCCAAATAACTAATGGAAGAGGAAGAATGACACATAAAGAGCGAAAACAAAGAAAATATTTTGGTGAACATGGAAGAGACCTAAATGTCTCAACTCCTTGTGTCATCCCCAAAAGAAAATACATGAAAAAAGAAAAGATAAAGGGTTTATGACATATAGAATAATGTATATACAAATAGAGGAATGAACATGAAGACACATGAAACAGAACAGTACGGTGGATCACATTACGCACATGCAATCAAATAAAGAACATGAAAAGAAAAAAAGACGAGACTAGTAAGGCACATGCGATTCAACCTATAGCATGTCGTCTGCATCCCAATCTTTTTCATCATATGTGAAAGGTGGAAAACTAGCCAAAGGGACAACATCAAGTGCCAAACTAGGACAATGACCAAGTTCAACACATGGTGAATCACTCTTTGTAGGAGGATCATTATAATTGTTATCATTTAATCTCATGGAAGAGGAAAACAATAAATTTAACTCTTTATGAACTTCCTCATCCATAGAAGGTTCTTGTTCTTATTGTAGTCGAGGTTTAGGATTTTCTTGTTTTAGTGAAGGTGGAGAATCATCATACATTACTTGAGGTAAGTAGAATTTAATTTTCTATGTTGTTCTTTTCTTCTTTTTCTTGTAACAAACAAACAATAGCACGGCGTCTACGCCAGTGCTCTCTAGCATTTCCGTTCTTTTTCATTCAATTTTTAAGTTGTGATTGTGCAGGAGCCAGTTTATCAACCATAGGTTTCTTTTTTCTTCCCTTGATGAATGAAAGGAGCCATGGGAGGTTGTTCAACCACTTTCTCTTTAGATTTATAAACTTGTTTGATTTTAGGAGGCACTACAAGACTTATTTGGTTATCTCGTGGTCTCTTGTAGGAAATAGGTGGAGGATTTTCTATGTTTTGGTCTTGGTTACTTAAAAGTGATTTTGGTTCAATCATAGTCTCATCAAGGATAAGAGGCTCAATCATGGGTTGAGGCATATTGGTAAGGGATAATTCTGCTATGCACTTTTCCTTAAAACTTTTGATAGGATTTGAAGAATAAGTCTTCATGAGGTGTAATAGGTTCCATAGGTTTGGGACAAAAGAAATTCAATGAGAAATTCCCACAGGAAGATACAAGATTAAAGCCACTATGATGCACCATAAAGATCTCATTTCCAAATGGAAACTTTAAGAATTTATGCACAACCAATGGGACGACATTCATGGAGCGAAGCCATGGATAGCCTAACTTCACATGAAATTATGCACAACCGATGGGACGATATTCATGGAGTGAAGCCATGGATAACCTAACTTCACATGAAATTGGTCCAATGAAGGGATGATATAAATGAGACACTTAATTGTTTCAGTACAAATTTTAATGAAAGATTTATCAAGCCTATCATAGGGAAATCAAAACCATTATGCATTTTTATCCATGCTTTCAATTTTTCATAATTATCTTGATAAAGCTCATGCACAAATAGGAATTCTTTAATGATCACAATCTCTACACAAATGAGATCAATTAATATCCCATTAGTAGGTTTGTCATTAATTCTTCCAGCTATGTAAAGAGGACCATTGTGTGCATGTTTAATTTGTTTCAAGTATTCAAAGGTGTTGTCATTGATGTCAACTGGTTAACTGGTTGTTGTTGTCATTGATATCATGGATAATGGTTATTGGCTACATATGTTAAGGATATTGAGAAAATTGTAAAGGAAAAAGGTTGCAGGTGTTCAATGGTTTCTCTAGAATTTGCTCTTGTGTTTGTGTGGTTCATACATGTTGATCCTAATTGTTGGAAGTTGCTATATCTAATTTTTGGGTTTTTGGATTGTTGTGTAGTAGGAATTATGTTCACTAGTTGTGAGTGGTGTTTTTCAGTGTATCTGGCTGAGGTCTGAGAGAAATGTAGTTGCTCTGTATTTCTTCTTTTTTGAGTCTTATGACTTTCAGTTTTGGAGTTTAGCTAATATGATCGTGTTGAAGATAATTTTATTATCTAGAAGGATTGGATCGTGTTAAGGTTGTATGTGCTTAATTATTTGTGTTTTACATTGGTTTGGCTGACCTTGTGCTAAGCACTACTTTCAAAGCATGTTGAAGCATGTGTTTGGGTTGCCCTCATTCTAATTCCACCCTAGAATGTTTCGGCACTGACCTAGTTTGAATTTGTAAATGCAAATCGTGTGTGGCCGACTTTGGATATGTTTCAAAGTTGAAGACGGTATAAATATAGGATGAGATATTGGTAAAATAGGTATGATGAATGCAAGCAAGATAGATGCAAATCAATGTGTATGCGAGTTGGTGAAAATCAGTGAAAAATATAATTGTGAGTTTTCGGATGTAGTGAGTTGATGGTATACTTTATCATTCATGCATGTATGAAAGTGTTTGAGAAAATTGTGGTGGATATCTTTGTTGTATTGAGATTTTTTTTCTCTATGTAACAAATCCCTTCTATATCTTCTTTGTAATTATGTGGTAGTGAGCCCTCTGGGTGGTTAACCCTTGTTGGACAGTGAGTCCTGATCTAAACATCGAGTCTTGTTTTGGTAGTGAGCCTTCTCTGGTAGTGATACTTTGTAATTGGTTTTGATACTCTATATTGTGAGCTAATCCTCACTGTGGTTTTTCCCTTATTGGGTTTTCCACGTAAATCTAGTGTTATTGTGTATGTGATGCTTTTATGTTTCTTCCTTTGCACTTAATGATTAATTAGATTAGCAAAGTAAAGGATTTGTGATTGAATTAATTTCCAATTATTATTTTTTATTCAAGGGGTAAATGCTTTTGAACCGGAGCTATGAACCGGAATACAACCATTCAACAATACCACCCCAGCAAGGTTTGAACCTTGGTGGCAAGAACAATAATTCCACCATTAAACCATCACACCATGCCAATACCAACATTTCCAATTAAATTTTTAAAGGTTAAAGTTTGTTACAATTGATTCACCCCCCTCTAATTTGTCTTGTTCAACATAACTATGTCATGTCGTGAGAAAGCAATGCCAACCAAAATTTTGGTCAGACCCTTATGAGGTTGAACTTTAATGAAGTTGACTTAAGGGTTTATAATATTCTTCTCTTTATTTCTTATGTGATGTTGCATGGTATGACTAAGGCTATAGACCATTTCTAGTCCTTGTTTAGTTTTAATCAACTTTATTACTTTTTCTATCAAAGGAATTGCATTATCCACAATGGGTTCAAAATGTACAAAGTTTTGTAATTTATCAAGCTCTTCATCCATCCTTCTAAGGTTCTCATGAGGGACATTAGCAATCATTGTATCAACATCATTCATATTAGGTGTGGGTAGGGAAGTCATGGAACATGAAGTGTTAAGGGTATGATCCATAGTGGGTGGACTAGTGTCAACACTATGAGTGAAAGAGTTAGAAAACCCAAGATCCATGATGAATGATGTATCATTGGATGGCATGAGTCTCGAACTACGTCTCATGATAGTATTGGCAATAGGCACCATGTTGTGAAGCTCATACAAGTTTCACAAACCCAAGGTGCACCCAAAAATGAATAAGAGGTAGCATGCAATGAAATACCCTAGAATATAAAGTGCAATGCAAGTATGTAAAAGCAATTTTCAAATTTACAAAGAGAAATTTTTTTGATTATGCTATGTAAAAACCTAAAAATGATGTCTTTTAGATGCAATTTGGAATTCAAACAATGCACTGAATTTGACCAATTAATCTTAATATGAATTATTTTAGATAACAAAAATTCTAGAAACTGAAACAACAAACTAAATACAAAAATAGAGAATGTAGAAACAATGATTTTAACACTCAAAAATTTAGGAAAATATCTGATTCAGGACTCCAACCCTAAATGGGATGCCAGCGAAATCCATACAATGCAAATGAATGTGATTTTCTAGATCTACTGAAGTTGAAAATAGACTCCAAATCAGCAAGTTATGATGCTCAAAAGTTGAGTTCACTAGAATGAAACAATGAAAATAGGGTTTTTAAAATATTAGGAGAGGGGGGTTCACCAAGATGATAATAGATAGACCTATTTTCCTTTATTTCATTAGGAAATGAGATCCCCACAATGAATTGACTAATAACCCTTAGGTGAATCAAATTAAAGTGAGAATCTTTATATTTCCTTATGACTGAAGGATAGGGGTCAAGGTAAAAAAACACTTTGGGGAGAAAAACTAAAAAATAGCAAGTCAACTCCAAAATGCAATCTAACACTTGAAATTTGAAGATTAAGCTCAATATTTGCAGAACCAGAAAATAATGCAGATCTAAGGGAAAAAACATGTGTACTAGTCACTAAAGGTCTTTCTAGAAGCTGATATGAGACTCATTCATCGATGGGCGAATGGGTGAAGTACATGGATTTCAACAATCTTTTATGGAGACTACGGTGCAAATTTGTAAAACCCACGATTAGTCGGAGTTTTTCAATGTCAGGAAAGTTAGAAAATCGACATAGGTTGAATTTTATGATTTAGCAACAACTTTGACAAATTTTTCAATTTTTGCAAATTTTTAAATCTTGCACTTCAAAATTTCTTCAAGTCTTCAACCTAAATTTTCAATCACATACTTAAGAGAGAAAAATGTTTGTTTTTGAGTGAATGGGGGTTTACCTTGGTCAAACCCCATTTTGGTAATCAAACCTTGAATTGAAATAATGAAATGAAAGGGAGAATGGAGAATGAACAAAGCTATGTTACTATTCAACAAACCCTAGTAGAAACCTTGATAATGGAGATCTTAGGAGACCTACAACTTGCATGAAATGGCTGAATTTGATGTGGATCTTGACACTTGAAATTGATTCTTGAAATGCATGAATTGATGTTGAAACCTACATCACAATGTTACCTCCAAAAATATGCATGATGCAAGAAGACCTTGACATGATTAATAGATCTTGAATGCTATAATAAATCTCTAATATATTTTCTCTTTAATTCCCTTAATCATCAACTTTAGCTCTTGTGAAGTCACATAAAAATTATAGGTGAAACTTAGTGAAATGACCTTGTATTTATAGATATGCATCCTTTATTTCCCAAAATTCAAATATCACAAGCTGGCATTGAATTATGGATTTGAAGATGTTAAAATGCCACGAAAAACATAATTGAAATTTAGGTCCAACTGTCTAGGGAGGATCCATTCACCCATGGGTGAATGGATCCTAGTTCCCTATAATTGGAACACACATTGCTCAATGTAAAGTGTTATGTTTAGGCATTAATTATTGTTAGGTTTCCCCTTCAAAAAATGTAATTAAATAGCCCTTGTAAATGAATTAAATTGCTAATTAAGGCATAATTAAGCTCAATTTAATTAAGAGGGCCCAAAATAAATGTGTAAATGTAAAGGGGTACATTTAACAACACTACATTAAGGCATTATTAAGTCCATTTTAAATAGGAGGGCCCAAAAAAGTGAGAAAATGTAAAGGGTTACATTTTCTACACTACATCCTTAAACCCTGATCCTTGACAACTCTTTGGCATGAGTTGAGAAGTAACCTCGATAACTGATCTATGACAAAATTTTGGCATGCGTCAAGTAGCAACTGCAATCCTCGATCTCCAAAAACACTTTGACATACGATGAGAAACAACTCCAATCCCTAATCTCCAACAAATTTTTGGAATGCATCAAGCTGAAACCCCGATCTGTGACCTCCAACAACTCTGATTCCTGAACTCTGACATCACCTTGGGCAAGAAATATTTTGTCTAGTTTTTGAAATATGTACATGATAAGTCCTCCCTCCCCAAGATTTTTTTTCCTCGAGAAATGCAAATTAGAATGTTCGATAATCTCAAGCCCTTCCCATGTGGTATCTTCAACTAATAGGTTTTTCAATTGTAGTGTGAAAAATTGTACTCCTTTTTAGGTGATAGTACAAGTTCATGCTTAGTTTGGACCTATTTTAGTGACCCTTGCATTTATGAATTTTCAACACCTCCTAACTAGGTACTAATATCCTAAATTATGCATTATGAGGCCTATTTTTATCATTTTTTGATAAATTACAAGCATTGAACAAATGCATCCATATATTCCTTTGCCATTGATAATAAATTTATTAGAAAATAAGGTTAGGACCCATTCATCCTAGGGAATATGGGTCCTCCTATTCTATCTGAGACCAATTTTTGATATGTCAAAGTGGCCATTCTAACATTCAAAATTCAAGTTATAAATGTCAGCTTTCAAGATCTAATTTTCAAGAAATTAGATGAACACCTATAAATACCTAGTCTTTTCACCATTTGAAACTAGAATTCAAGAGAGTGAAATGAGAAAGCAACAAGAGAAGAAAAGAGAAGCAAGAGATCATTCTGGCACATTTGAATTTTCATGTTTTTCAAGCTCATTTGTAGATTTGATCAAGCCTTATGTCATGATCGAAGATTGATGCAATAGAAGAGCATGATGAATTCTAGGTTTGGGAGATGATTTTGGCCATTTCCTTCAATTTAATGACTTGTTTCCTAGAGTGTTCTCATCTTCAAGATTTATCCTATTTGTAGCCTAAAGCAAGGTATTATTTATGTTTCAATTTTTTAAAAGTGTTTTGACTTCCTCTTAGGTAGATCTTATCATTTTCATATATGAATCCTTCTCTAACACACTTGAGTAGGGTTTTATGCATTTTATCTTATAAAAACCTTAGACACACTTAAGCCTAGGGCACACACACTTTTATCAGTCAATTTTACTGGCTATTATGGAGGTAGAAATACCAAAACTTGGGTTTGAATGAGACAAACTCCTATATAGCCACCCCCATCTATTTTGTGAATTTATTGTAGGTTCGAGTCTAAATTCAAAGTTTATAGGGTAGACATCAAAAAGCAAATAGAGAGCTACAAGATCAAATTTAAAGTTTCAAAAAAGGCCTACAAAACCCATTTTCCCTAGGGCAACATTGTCCTACTACAACACTTAGATCTAGCTTTTGGTGACAAGTACACATCAATCAACACTTCCATATTGCATTATTTTGTATTTCTCATTTAGGGTTTCATTTTTGCATCATAAAAGATCAAAAAAGTTAAAAAAAATTGCATTCCATATTGCATCATAGGTCGTAATAGGATTACTTTCCATTTAATATCAGATCTACATTCAAATTGCATTAATTAGGTTATTGCATTTAGTTAGGCATCTTTCATTTAGGTCACAAAGGTGAAAAAATTGCATTTTTTTTGTTTCAAATCATCATTTTTAGAATTTTGCATCTTGGAACTAGTCAATTATTGCATCTTAGATTTAAAAATTGCATTGAATATTGTCATTTATTGTTTGAAGAATTTTGAACATTGTTGCACACTTATATTTTCAATTTCACAATTATAAATTGACCAAAATCTAAAAAAATCATTGTCAAATTTGTTTGCACACAAAAATAAAACATTTAGGCAATGCAATAAACTTTCAATCTTTCAGTTTTCTAGAACTCTTTCTAGGGCTGGGATGCTCTAGGGCACCTCTATCCTGCTACTAGTGACTCATAAAAATTTTGCACAAGTTTTTGTCTTTGTATTTTTAGTTTATTTCTTCTTGCAATGTTTGATTTCAAATTCTGAAAAAGTGTTATTATATGTGCAAGAAAGGTTTCATTTTGCTTAATTTGTTGAAAATTTATGAAAAATATTGCATTTCAGTGTTGGAAATTATCAAATCTATAGGACAATTGTTTACATTTCTTGAAGAATGTATAATTTGGGTAGATTAGTTTCATTTTTACAAAGATTCAAAACCCTTAGTTGTTACAACATATTGTATAATTCAAAAAATTACAAAACAACAATAGAATTAATTCTAAATTTGGGTTTGCAAGCTATCTCATAGTAAGTTCCTATCACTAGTGCCTCTACAACTGAAATCTCAAAAAAATCCCTAATAGGACTCAAACACCCTAGGGCATCCTAGTCCTCCAAAAACTTTCTTGAGATCTCCAAAATATATTAATACCTATTGTTAGTTTACATACTTGGAACATGGTTTACAAATTTGTGCTTGCATCAAGTCTATTAGTTTGTTTTTAGTTCTAGTTTTCCTTAACGCATGTAAACCTAGATTGCAATTAAAAATTAATGATTAAAATTGGGGAAAGTATAGTAATTTAATCATGTTAGATCACAAGTCCGTTCTATATTCATTCACCTCCCAACATTTCCCTACTTGTGAGAACACTTTGGTGCAAGAGGATGCAATCATGGACCATCACACCAATCATTTAGTTATTCTTCCCCCAATACCTCACCCACTTGTGAAGAAGGTACCGTAGTGTTCTAGGATCCAACAGCTGACTTTTATGAGAATCTTGTTTGTTTCTGTCCCAATACTTTTCCTACTTAGGGAGATATTGTGGCATAGGAGGATGAAATCATTGATACATTTCTTTCAATAGATAATAAGATGGATGACATAAATGAAGATCCTAAGTTGACATTAGACCCCCTCTCAATAGAATGTCATCAACAAGTAGATAACTTAGTTGATGTTATAAATGCACAGGGAGCAATTGGCTTACCTCTCATTATATGACCTCATAAACCCTTGATAGTATCTTGAAAGTTGCAAGAAAAATCACTAGTGAGCATGTGTCACAACAACCAAGTTATCACAAAGTTGCTCACACATATAATATTCCTCAACGCAGTGGTAAAGAGTATGATCTTGTTGAGAAATTTTTTCGTACTCCAACAAACATCTCCCTTTTGGATTTGGTTCAAACATCACCTACAAATAATATGATGCTCCAAGAGGTTTTGCAGAAGATCGATGTCCCATCTTTTGTTATATGAAATGATGTAGCCACCTCAATTGATTGTATACAAGTGACAAAGTTGGATATTACATTCCCTCATCATGAATTACCCTCGCTTGAAATCCATAAATAAACATGAGGCCCTAATGATAAAGGTTATCATTAATGAAAATAGAGCTAGGCATACTCTCATAGACAATGGACCAGGTCTTAATGTTTGTAGCATTGACCTCCTAGATAAAATTGGTGTGGACAAGAATCTCATAGAAGCTAATGATGTTAATATTCGTGGCTTTGATAATGTTAATAAGAAATCATTAGGAATGACCACACTTCCCATTGAGGTTGGACTTGTGGTTTTTCCTACCCCTATCCATATCATAACAAGACCTCTTTCATGTAATCTTCTCCTAGGTAGACCATGGATTCATGTCATGAAAGAGTCCCGTCTACTCTTCACTATGATATTAAGTATGGATATAATAACAAGATATACATGATTGAAGAATATGAACAAAGTTATAATTGACAAGTTCAACATTATCATAACACTTCCAACTCTCTTAATACTTTGATTCCAACTTCAAAGGTAGAACCTATACAATTTGATGTTAATCCTACTTGTCTTTAACTCTTAGATGATGATTGGGGACTGTTAGATTTTACACCTTGTTTCAAATGGGAGTCTCAATTCTTTCCCTCAAAGTCCAAAGATTCCAATATAAATGATTCATTTTCAAACACATGCTTTGGGGATGATTGGGGTTCATTAGATCTTACACCCTCCTTTATGAGAGAGTACAAAATCTCACAATATAAACCAAAATAGTCTTATGTTTCATTTTCTCAACTTGGTTCTACTTCAACAACATCGCCCCATGGCAATGATAGGGACTCTTCAACTCCTATCCCTCATGAGAGGAAGATGTGTAACTCTAGAAACTTTAAAAAGGATTTTCATGCTCAAGAAGAATTCAATCTTTCTTAGAAGCATGTAGATAAAACATCTTCATCTGAGTTGGAAGCATGTTATGGTCTTAGATCTACAAAAAATGTTTCTAAACATGGATATAATGAAATCATGAGACAAAATTATAAGGATCGAGTGAGGTCTATACTATACTTTTCTAGGCAGGTTCTAGGTTTCCAACCTTTATATCCATCTTCATCTTGTGCTTTATCATCTATTGTATGTATGAAAGCTTATGGTAAGAAAGAAAACTTTTATTCACAAGAGAAACAAATTTCCCCTACTATTGATCAAGAGAATATATTGTCACGACTTCTCAAAGCCTGCTTGATTTCTCTTCCTCCAAGAACACGAAAGAAATTCTACAACAAAAACTCATTTTGTGCATATCATCAAGTGCATGGTCATTCTACCAATGAATGTTAGGCCTTGACTAATAAAATACAACTTAAGGATTGTGGTGCTCTTCCTTACATTGATGCACCTAATTCCTCTAATCAGTAATGATCTTCATCTATCATATTGCTCATCACTATGTGGCATTTTTAGCTTTAGGTGTTTTGCTCATTGCCATTCATGGTGATACAATCTTAAGTGCAACCATATTTTTTTATGGAAGAAACATGATATTCCTTGGTGTGGTTGTCCTTGTTTCTATAATTGGGGGAAAAGGATATACTATTTTTGGGAGGTGTGCATTCTTTTCAAGGATACCCTTTTCCTCTCTTTATCCTTAAAATCCTAACATAGCAAGCATATTGACATTTTAAGAGGGGGGCATAGATTACCCCTATCCATTTTGTCTAGTGATATTTGACGTATTAGCATACCCCCTTTGGAAGTGTTGTTGTTTGTAATGCCCATTGAGATGTGGTTATAAATTCATCCCTTAAGACGTTAAACTTTATTTGTCCCCTGAGATATTAAACTTTATTCATCCCCTGAGAAATTAAAATTTGTTCGTCCCTTGAGATGTTAAACTTTGGTCATCCCTCGAGACGTTTAACTTTATTCATCCCTTGAGATGTTGAACTTTGTTCATCCCCCAAGACATTAAACTTTATTCGTCTCCTAAGCATTAAACTTTTTTCATCCCCCGAGATGTTAAACTTAAACATTTATTTTTAACATGGCCACCTAGCATAACACATCTTGCTTTCTAGTTGAGCCATGTGTCTCATGAGTGATTTTACATCCTTGTGAGGGTATTATTTTATTGTGACAACACATTCAATGGATGATGTTTGGTATTTGAGATCATTTATGACTAAGGTCTCTTTGCCTTATTGACTCAAATCTTTTTAGTACTAACCTTGTGTTTGTTGTATATCTTTTTATGTGTATACATCATGTTTTTTTTCATTTTTTCATCATATTTATGTTCCATCATGCCATATGTTTCCATCATGTATGCTTCGTGTTTCCTAACATGTATGTTTGTGTGTGTTGTCTTGCTACATTTCATACATGTGTGTTCCTTTGTGCTTATGTTGGTTTTCCATGGGGTCTTGGATCTTGGGGGCTATGTGATCCTCCCTAGATCCTTAGTCATCCTATATCTTCAGCATTTGGAGAATCAAACCCCTCTTGACATAGATTTCTACTTTAGTGAGAGTTTGAGCATAGTTCATACTCTCACTCACTAAAGTGGGGGCTAAATGTACCATCAGAAATTTTCACCCTTGATAATTTCCCTCTGTTTTTCACCCCTTAATTTTTGGACCTAATTAAGCTCCTGCTTTCCCAAATTATGGATTATATATCCCAATTTTATTATTTTCCAAGAAATTGAAAGCATTGAAAAAATACATCCATCTTATGTTTTGCCCCTGACACCTTAATTTTCAAAAAATAGGGAAAGGACCCATTTAAAATAGGGAATCCTTATCCTCGAGGGAATTTTTTGAATGTTTGAAATTTCAATTGGCATTTTTTATGATTTGAAATAATCCCAAGTCAGCCCCTACCCAAAAGGATTACTTAAAATGCATATAAAAACATGTTTTCCTCTCATTTTAAGTAATAAGAAGGCAATTTTTATGATGAAAGAAGCAATTCATTAGAAGGAAAATTTATGATCAAGCATTATTGTCAAGATCAACATTTTAAAGATTTATCATAGCAATTCAAGATCCAAACATCATGTCAAAGTGTATGTGAGTTCATGTTTTCATGTTTGTGAAGGCTAACCCTTCTTTTAGGTCTCCAAGCAATTCAAGCAATCAAGCAAGGAAGATCCAAAACCTTAAGGTGATGTGTATGAATTCAGTCCTTCGAGGAAGCTATTGAAGGTTGGTGAGTTGCAACACTTTGTGATTTCATCATTCCTTCCTATCCATTATCATTTTATCATTGACATTGCTATTGTGGAAGTGGAAACACTTACACGGGGTTTGACTAAGGAAAACCCTTAAATGGCCCAACATTTTCCCTCTCTTTGAATGTGCATGTTTTAGGTTTGAAGAGGATTGAAGGGAGCTTGAAGAAAAATTATTTACTATTGAAGTTGAAGCCCTACATCTTGTCAACACACAAAAACTCACCTACAAAATTATCTGACAATGTTTCGACAACTCTGTGAGAGAAAATGGAAATCTTGGATCTATCACCAAAGGACCTCAAAAATAGAGTAGGAAAGGTGTACAAGGACTTATATACCCTAGGATACCTATGTCCTACAATGGTCGAAACCAAATTTTCTAGGTAGGTACATAGTCCTTTGCACTTCCTAGATCTCCTTACAAATCATTGTTTCAGTGTATGCATTGTCGAGATCTTTCATTTTACATATTAAGGCACATAGTTGAGTTATGTTAATCATAGAAAATCCATTCCAATCCATTTTCAAGCCCTAAGGACGCAAATTTAGGTATGATTGTCTCACCTCCATGGTTGAAAGTCAATATAAACACCTTGTTGATTTTCATCCTAATGTACCTTTGAAAAAGGAGTCAAAAGCAACCCTAGGTTTTGTTATTAAATTTAGGGTTCTATTTTTCTTATGTTATAGAGCAAAGGGGGCTCAAGCACACATAGTTAATGATATGGAGGAGGTCCAACCAAACACAATTGATGTCAAAGAGGAGGATCAAATAAGAAATGATGTTGGAAAGGGTTTTGGATTGCTTCCTTCTATATATACGTATTGTATGAACCTAATTAAAAAAAAATAGAGAAAATTTCTAACATAAGTAAACGATATTGATATAGAGAAATTGAAATTGTATGTTGAACAACCTAGTGTAGTTAGTAAGAGGTCATTGAATATAACTTCAAAATAAATAGTTGAGAATTATTTTAAACCTCATGATACACCTAGTCAAGCCTAACTATTATCAAGTATACATACTCATGATGAGATAAAAAGAGCCATTACAATTGTTTAGTGTAGATTTCATAAAAAAGAAGAAAAGAAATATATAAAAAGATATTGTTCAAAATTTTGCAAAAGGTTTGAGTTGCAATGGTCAAACATCTTGATTAGTTGATGAGAGAATTTCAATGAGAGTGATGTTGACATCTATTGTGAGTCCACAAATTTCAAGAAAGCATCAAATATCTTCACTTTCAAGTGAAATTGTCTTAAGTAGAAAAACATGAATAAGATATATGAAAAGAAGAAAGGTTTTGGATGATATTACTATAGAAGGAAATTGGGCATTGATGTATAAGGCTCATTGTTCTAACAAAATTGAAGATGTGTTAGAAAGTTGATCTCAATTTTTTGGCATGATCACACTCATCCTTAATTAAATAGTGGAGATGCACTCAAACATAGGATCAGGCCAAATGATTATGAATTTTATACAAAACATTGGTTAGACATAACACAACATAAGATGTAAATTACATTTTGTGATGTGAATCCTCATATAAAGATTGGGAAAAAATGTTTGAAATTTTAAGGCCATGATATGTCAAACCAAATAATTTTTTTGAAGCTCATTATTGTTTTCAACATATTGGATTTGATCTCTATTATCAAGTGTGTCAAAAGATCATAGAAGAAAGTGATGATTTTGAAAACGTACCTCCAAAAAGGGTAAGTTAGTTGATAGTACCCATTTTATGTGATAAAAATGATACCTTATCCATTGGAAATAAAAATGGCATCACTAATTAAATAAAACAGAATTCAATTACTTTCGAGATTATTTCTTATCCATTTTTATTTGTTCTAAGAACTCCTATTTTGAATGTATAATATGTGAGATCATTTTTAATGCTATATGTTTGGGTATAATTTATGATGATAAGCCTTATTTCTAAGTCATTTCCAAGGACTTTAAGAGATTATGTAATTGAATAGCTATATTCTATTAATCATGGATCTATATATTGCTTATTAAAATTACTCGAATATAAAAATTAAGTTAAATGTTGAATTATAGAGATGAAATGATACGTGTTAGTTTTTTGACAATGTTTTTGATTAATGATAAATAGTTTTTTGACAATGTTACTACCATATATAAATATTATTTTGGATTTACACATGTTATTTTTGTGACAATGTGATTACAATATTAGTTTTGTGACAATGTGTTAAATAATGAAATATAAAACTATACATCAAATATATATGAATGTCCATAAACATGTCCATACACACATATACATATGATTCATAAATGATTATATATAAAAATAAGTTTATAATTTTTGTGATATACATGTCCATAAACATAAATATAAATGTCCATAAATGTAAATGGAGAAACATAAATATAAATGTCTGTAAATATATAAATATATAAATTTCCACAAACATGTCAAATATAAATGTCTATGTACACATTTTTGAATAAAAGTCCATAAACATAAGTTTTCATAGAGATCTATTAGGAAATCCTAGTCAAGTAACCCTCAAAGTGAGAATCCTACTTTGATAGATGTATGGATCCCTAATTATTTATTATGTATGGAGCCCTAATATTTTAAATGATAAATATATCATATGTTCCCTATTGTCAAATGAAGCATGTGTGTGTACATGCTCTACCCCAAAACTAGGAGTATCACCAATTGGATCAACCTACAAATGCATGCAAAAATGAAATTTTGGTTTCAAATACAATTTATTGTACTTGAATGCAAGCATATATTTTAAATGATAAATATATCACCTATCCACTGTCATCAAGTGAAATGCATGTGTGTATATGCTCTACCATCGAACTAGGACTCAAATCACCTACTAGCTCAATCTACAAATGCATGTCACAAAAATATTGATTTCAAATATAAGATCTATTGTAGGACAACAAGCATATGTTTTAAATTTTATAGTATAAATTTAACTTTAAATTTTTAAAAGTATATACCTATGTCAATATACCAGGACCCTGAGTACCACCCTCTATAGCTGCAATAATGTCCTTCATTATCTCATTTAAAGTTATCTCATCCCTTGATGGCTCTAGCAATGATGAGTGCAATGGATTATGAAGGTGTGATGACTTCAATCCTAATGAAAGTGTCTGAGCTATAAAATCCATACCCCCTGCAACCTACTCAAGTGAATTGCATGCCTATGGAGCAAAATAATTGTATATAGGTGCAGCTTGTGTTGCTCTAGTATGTGACTCACATATCCCACTAGAGAATCTAACACTAGGGTGTACAATATGTTGCAAGACAATTGTTGAAGACAATACATCTGTAAGGGTGTAACCCACATATGAATTGAAATCTAAAAAAGGGATTCCAATATGTGACAATATCACTTGATATTAACTCATTGGATCCTCAAAAAAACAACTTGCCATAATTCAAACCTAACCATCACTTGTTATGTGGTCTAGATCATCTGGAGATGAAATACCATTGAATTGATAGGGATATAAGTGAGAAGATAACCTGTATGGATGCCTCATCAAGTACTGTCCCACACAATCTATAGATATTATCTAAGTCTACAAAAAAATCTTATTAATAGTATCAATTGCTTCCCTTTGTAATGACCACATGATCACCAATATTGCTAAGCAATGGAGACATTAAAAGCATCCTCTCACCAACCAAGCTCCTATTAATTTACATGATGATATGGCTCCTTGTTGCATATCATGTTGTGCCCTTGCCCAAAATATGAAGGAAATCTAAAAAATTGACATTGAGACCTAAATGAACCTCAACATATAATTATTGTCCAAAATATAATAGAATTTGGTCTTATTAGGATAATGACCATGGGTGGCAAGAAATCTAGGGTAAATCAACATGGTGTCATCAAAGGGCATATACATATGGTCACCTGATATGCCCTAACACTATTTTTGGGGGCATATCGAGGAAGAAAATCCCTTTTGATAATTTATTTTGGCACATTTAGTTGTACTATGCTCAATGAAACATCACATGAAACTATTTATCATATTTGGGTGAGAATAGCTACTAAAGTCTCACCAAGATAAGTTGAAACACTCTGTAACAAATATCTAATTTGAAGTACACTATCTAATATCTTCTCGCAGTTTATTTTGTAAGCCCCAATAGTTTGTGGGCCATCTAAAATTAACTACAATTTATTGACCCCCTTATTTGTATGTCTAAAAAGTGAATTATCTGTATTTGTGTTACACATTCAAAATAGTTGTTTAGTGTTTCAATTGACGTAATTTTAGGGTTCAATTTAATGTATGTACTATATGTATGTATTTATGTATGTATATGCATGCATGTATGTATCTATGTGCATGTGTGTGTATAAACATACATTTACATATAACATGTTAAATATATAACATACATAAAAACATATACATATATATACATGTACATACATATATGGAATTGTTTAGGGAACTTGAATTTGACACTTTAGGAGGTCTTCAAAAATATAATCACACACACACATTGTATGTATGTATGCATGTATGTTTGTATAGATACATGTACATACATACATATATACATACACACATACACACATACATACATACATATGTATTAGTTTGTACACATGTCAAATATAAATTATGTTTATGCATATGTTCATAAACATAAATATAAATGTATAAATTTTCAACCCTAAACAACTTTTAAACACTAAAACATAGATATATTTATGTGCGTGTATGCATACATATACATGTGTATAAATATAATTTATCTATTTTTAACCCTAGAATCTTCAATTGAAACTCTAAACAACTATTTTGAAGCAATAATTTAAGATATATACATGTCTGACTTGAATAGATCCAATATATATTGTTTGAAACTTTTAACCCACTATTTTTCTTACCCCCCTCAATATTTAGGTTGTGATAGATATACTAATGGAATTTTGATAATAGATAATTAGGCAACATGATAAACTAGGAAGCGAGTTAGATATCTTCAAAAAAATTAAAAGGATCCATTTCATCATACTCATAAATATAAAATTATGCTTAAGGAGGTTCAAATTAGAATGTTGTTAGTAATGAATTATCTACTATTTAAGTAGTAATAAAATGGGTGAAACATGTGAAATTTGTAAGGCTTGTGATGTAAAGGATGAAGATGCATATACCACAATGAAGAGGCAACAAAAATAGAACAATGATAAGGAACTTATAAGCCATTTGTAGTGGATGAAATTAGACCTACTTCCTAATTTGGTGTGAGGAAGGCTTTAAGCCCAAATATATTCCAAGCTCTATTTACACATCCACCTAGCTCCATTTCCAAGCATAAATAGATGCCAAGATCCATTTCCATTTTAATCAGTGGAGTCTCCAAGAATTTCCTCTTGACCAAGAGGGAAATTAGATAGGGGGATCTACTTTCCCCTTTATTATTCATATTTATGAAAAAATCTAGGAAGGGCCCTTAAAAGGGAGTTTGTATGTAAGAACATAAGAGAGCTATAAGTTTCATCAAAGCTAGGAAATATAACTCACCTTATTTTGTGTATGATGCACTTCTCTTCAATAGATTTCTTTAAATAAAGAAGCTAGAGAAACCAAGAGAGTGTATGAGAAGTATGAAAGGGTGGTAGAAAAAATAATTAATCCCAAAAAATTATCCAATATAGATCTTATTTCTCAATGATTACAAGGAAGAATCTCTTTAAATATACAACACATCCTAGAGTTGGAGGGGGATAATATCCCTAGTTCCTACTCAAGGTTATACCACTATTGAATTTAATAATAACTCAAGTGTACCAATTGGAAGACATTTATTGATAGAGTTGATAATAATCTCTCTTCATGAAAGGGGAAGTGGTTATGTATGGCTAGTAGACATAACTCCATCAAAACACCTCTCTTGGTAATATCAATTTATAATATGCCAATCTTCTAAATACATCTTGTAAGGTTGCAAAAACTATTTTATCAACATACATAAGGGATTTTATTATGTAGTGCTAGTGGCCAAGAAAAATATACTCTAGTTAAATGTAAGAAGGTGTATAAGAAAAATAAAGGGGTCTTAGTTTTAGGGGTTACAAATTAATGCATGTCTCTGATGAAGCTTATCTATAAAATATACAAAGAGAGTGATAAAATTTGAAGTTAAATGTTGAAAGCTAAATATATTAATGGACAATTCAAATAGAGCCTTTACTCAACATGTCACTCTTAGGGTGGTAGGAATCTAGAATTTCTTGTGCATGTGCAAAAGTATGGTGATAAATCAAATTAAATGAAAAATTAGGACAGGGGACGAACTATCATAGTTCTATAAGGACTCATGGGTATTAGAGTAGTCCTTAAAATTTGGCTCCATTAATCTACTAGATAAGAATTTTGAGCATCTATTTAGGCACAAGTTGAAGGACCATGTCAAGGAGGGTGCTAATGGAAATAAATGGTACACCCTCCTCCTACCATCCCCAAACCTTAGAGATTATTCCATTAATTAATGGATGTAATATGTAGATGCATCTTTAGCTTGAAAGTAATAGGGAAGATTTATTAGTATGGAGAATATCCATTTCTAGAGGAAGTACTAGTGTGAGATACATACCATAAGACTAGTCAAGGAAGAAAAGGACTTATTATTCATGTTAACTAGGAAAATTAGGGGATCTACAAGGTTCCTGTAGGTTAATTTGAACATGAAATGGCTCTTAGATTATTAAAAAATAGCTCATCTAGATGCATCATGTGTGAAAAAGAAGAGGAATTATCCAATAATATATTCCTTTACTTCAATGAAAAAATATGGGGCTAATTTAAAAGGTGTTGGGTGGATATATGATCCTCACTCAAAAAACATACATTAGGATTTATTTTAGGTTGGAATCTAAGAATCAAAAGTCTAGATCTAAGATTCATCTATAATGTATCCCTCTTCACAATTATGTCAAGCATATGGCTAAAGAGAAAATGAATAATTTTCAAGGATAAGAAGGGTTTCAATTGAAGATTGTAGGGTTTTAAAATAGTTTTTTAGGGTTTCATTATTGAACATTGTAGGGTTTCAATTGAAGATTAAAGGGTTTCAAAATAGCTATTTAGAATTTTAATTGAAGGTTTTATGGTTTCAAAATAGTTGTTTAAGGTTTCAATTGAAGATTTTAAGGTTTGAAAATAGTTGTTTAGGGTTTCAATTGAATATTTTAGGGTTTCAAAATAATTGTTTTAGGTTTCAAAATTGAACATTTTAGGGTTTCAAAATAGCTATTTAGGGCTTCAAGTGAAGAATTTTAGGGTTTCAAAATAGTTGTTTAAGGTTTCAACTAAATATTTAGGGTTTAAAAATAGTTGTTTAGGGTTTTGAAATTAACTATTTAGGGTTAAAAGTTAGCTTGTTAGAGTTTAAATTCTAAGACATTTTAGGGTAAAAAATTAAGAAAATAAAAAATTAATTGGAAACCACAAATGATCTAAAATTAAAAAATACATGTTAAATAGTAAATTTTATAAGTGGGTGGACATCAAACCTCTATTTGAAACCACGTGATAGAATTGTGGGACAAATGAGTGCATGCAAACCCTTATCTACGCATTTGAAGTTGACATGTGAGTGAAGGGAGCTCAAATGCTCATCTCACTAGAGTCTATAGTGTGAAAGTGAAATGATGAGTCATCATTTCACTTTTGATTAGTTTTTCTTTTACATTAAATTAATACCTTCATTTGAAGGTCACCTTCAAATGAAATTATTTTAATCTTTTTAACAATAATAAAACTACCTTCGAATGAAGGTGACCTTTGAACCTTGATTCCAAGGTACCTAAAAAATTTGAGCCCCCCAAAACATCAAAAAAGTGATGTCCCAAGTTTGGGACTCACTATTATGGGATGACCCATGGGGTAGAGTGTCTATCTATAGTAGAGAGGTGTGGAGAGGGCTACATGGAGGTGGGAAAATTTCCTCAAATGGATAACCTACATAGTGACAAATGATACAATCTTGTGTGAAGTTGGGCTCAATCTCTTATCATTTTATCCATCTATATACAAATATATCTCTATAATTTTAACCCTATCATATCCTTATATACACACACTTTTGTAAATTTACTTTATTCATCCATTTATCACATCCCTTATACAACTACCTCTATTTATCTATAATTAGCCACCCAAATCTAACAATTTTCTCATTCTAGGATAATTCTATGGTTGTAGACTTCTCTCTATCCTTTTTAAAATTTAAGAATAAAATTTGGCTAACTAGCTCCATTCACTTTTCCACCTTGAGGTGATTGAATAAATGTTTGAGACAATTTGATGTTGCATGTGCTAGTATTCAAAGAGATTCAACAAATTCATTCTAATCATCAACATCATAGAGCATCATAGCAAGTAATAGTGACACATTTCAATTTGGTGCAATAAAAAGAAGTATTAGATTTACATAATTAGGCACTTGCTTATTGCTTTCAATCACTGTTCAATTTCTAAGGGTTGTAATGTGAGAATTTTCCTACTTGTCTAATTGACAACACTTAAGATAAGAGACATTAGATTTCCACAATCCATGTTCAATGAGGTGCCACTTCTCCTACAACCCCTTCTATGATATGAGAAACGCTGATGTCATCAAACTTTCATAGTAAAATCCGATTCGAGAACTCTCTATTCAATACTAAGATATTTTCACACTCACAAATCTCATATATTCGTAAAGCAAAACAAGGTAATTAGATTAAGTTGCAAAACATATCATTGTGTGAGGGATGAGTTAGAACCTAGAGTAGAAATCTATGACTATAACTTTGTCCTAGATCCACAAAAATTCTTTGATAGAGTAAAGATCCAACATAGACATCAAAATATTTCGAGGATGAGGATAATACTTTTTCTAAATCATATATCAAACATATTCTAAAGTCCTCTCCATTGATATGTATTCTTCAATGATGAAGCTAAATACATCCCTCCATCATCTAAGTACAATTTACCAATTTACCAACTCTCTATCACTCATTTAATCAAGCTAACGTGATTATGCTTAAATATTATTTTCTTTTACAATCTATGAAAAAATAAACTTGCTGGCTTACTCTAGTTAAGGAATGGGCATGCGCTTGTCATGAGAATTTTTATTAGTGAAGAATTTGATTCAGTTACAATTTCATTGATTGATGGTAAGAACAACAACAAAAAAATATACTTCAAAAATATGGCGTTTAACGTTTTAAACCTAGTTTGTGAAAAATATGGCGGCTTAGGGTGTAGAAACGGAGTTGTTTGAAATCAAAACACAACAGTCAGCATTAAATTTTGTAGTGATGAAGACGAAAATTAAGAAGACAAATAAGAACGGTTGCGTTGATAATCTGAAACAAAGAGTAGAGAAGAGGTCTACAGAAAAATGAAACAGCTGTGGGGATATATATCCCACACATACTACCAACCAATTTAGGGGTATGTGATGTAATTCACAGATATATTATTTGTGATTTGTGGATGCTTGATTTTATTTTTTTATTTACATAATGTTGCTGAACCATCTCATTCAGATCCACATGTTTGAAATATTTAAAATTAGATCTTTTTGAGATCATATTATCGTATCACACAGATAAACTAGTGAAAATAAATGCATTGTAGTGGCATTTGAGACAACCACATGTATTATATGATTCCTTTCTTGCATAGCCATATTTTTATGTTTGACAAGAATTCTCTATTTCCATTAGCATCTAAACTATTAGCAAATTTCTCTGAGCAAGGATTCTCACAACAAAAATTTTAGATTCAATCAACGGTTTTTAGTTTGTAATCACCTCTTGCTGACCTGTACAAATATCAGAATTATATTCCTAAATAATACAATTTATTAGAGAGTGGAGGAACACTCCAATCACCAAGAAATACAATAACTATTCAAACTCTAAAATCTTGTTCACCCGAGATTATGATTGCAAAATTTATTGGAAATCCAAAGATTTCTATAAGAGTTTTTCTACCTAATAAATGTTTGTTAATTCTTCATTTTCATACATAATCAACACCCAGAAAACTTTGATTCATAGATTTTACTTCTCAACTCCAGAAAGAAAAAATATTGTTCTTTTATAATCGCAGATGGTGTACTCTAGAAATTGTTCTTTTCGATATGATAGAAAAAGTGTCAACTACCTTGCTAAGGATTGTGGAAAAAGTTTGATGTATATACCAAGTTGTCCATCGTATTTCCAAAATTTCTTAGCAAATTCCATAACACTAAGTTTGATGACTTTTTCACTTAAACATTGGTATATAACAATTTTCAAAAACTTTTAGAATTAGTTTACAAGATTGTTTGAATACCTGAATAATTATGACTTGTTTTAAGCAGTAAAATCCTTTTATTCTTAGCAGCCATGTTTGGAGTAAGACAAGTGGTCAAAGCTTGGGGAACGTATACCACTACCAGAAACCTGTGATTGCAGGTCACACCTCAATGCATGAAATCTTAACAAACACAATCAAATAAATATTGTAGAATTACTGTCAAAACTTACATGTGCTGAAATTTGTACCTATATTTTTTGTACTTGAAGAGCTTCTCCTCAAATCCCACATCCCCACACATACAACAACATGCTCTCTTCATCTTCACTTTCTTGTTATATCTCCCTCCCCTCTGCAATTCCTTTGACAGCTACTACTTAACAGCCTTCATTCATAAGATCCAAAGCGTTGAAAGAAAAACATAAACCATGTTTACAATTTACAAATATCACAACAACCACCCATGAGACTAATGTTGTTTATATAAAAACAACATAAGAGAGAAATAACTAAGATCTGGTAACATATGTCAAATCAAGTAAAACTTCTTTTCATTACGGGAAAATGATTAAGGAAGATTTGGGCTAAATATAAAAAATAAACCCTTTTATGTTTAAAAATATACTTTCCATCTTTTGAGAGCTTTTCTTTTAGTTTAAAAAGATAGATTATTATTAATACTTAGTATTATTATAAATAAATGAATAAAACTTTTCAACTTTTAATTTTTAAATGTAAATTTACTAATAATAAATTATTCCTAAAAAATATGTTGAAAAATTGAAAAAGTATTTTAAAGATAATAATTTTCTTGGCCGTGGAGTGTGGCGAGGTTGGGTAGATTATATGTGAATCTGATTCCCGTGGTGAACTTGCTAAACAAAGCGGAGGTTAGATGATGTTAGTTGGCACTGGCTTTGATTATTGAACAAATTCTCAATCTTTGTGTTTCTCTTGAGTTTGTTACTTTCACTCATATTCCTAGGGAGTGGAATGGTGTTGCTGATTGTTTGGCTAAATGGGCTTCTGATCATATTCATGATTGGAATTTGGTTGATCGGGGTCAATTACCCCCTGATTTGTCTCAACAGTTGGACCATTTGGTGGAGCTGGATAAGGCTATGTAATGACTTTGCTCTGTAATTTTCTCTTGTTTTAATAAATTTTTACCCTCTTTTATGTTTTAATAATAATAAAGTAATCAATAATAATTAATAATTAATTACAAATAATAAATTAATAATTATAAATTAATTTTAAATAATTTTTTAATTAAAATTTTATATAATAATCAATAATAATTTTTGATTATAATTATTTAAAAATTAAAATTGATGAATAAATTATAAACAATCTACAATTCAACATTCTAGATTTTGACAACATGATTTATGACTTTATTAGAAATTGATTATTTTGGATTTTGAAAAACTTCATACACAAATGATAATTTGATGATGAAATTAATGTATCACAATTGAGTTCCAAATTGGGTACAACATAATAAACACTACAACAAATTGAAAGAGTTAAGATTAGTTGTTGGCAGGGTAGCAATCATGTTTTGTTTGAGGGAAGTAGATGGGTAGAGGTATGCATGCCAATTCTGAGATCAAACTGTGGATAGTGAGGGCATGGGTTGTGTGATGGATAACATAATGGACATAGCATTGAGGTGAAAGAAAGACTATTTTTACATGTCAATTCCTTGTCAAAATTTGTATTTGGTTACTAAGATTAAAATTGAAAATTATAACATTCTTCTGATGGTGAGATCAAACAGTATTTCCATCTCCAATTCAAGATTGTAGCAACTCAACTGGGGAAAACTTGTTTGAATGCAACCTTTCTATGATGCAGTATATATTTTGCTCAGATGATTTGTAATGGATGATATAAAATTGTTTTCAAGACATTCACTTGTGATTTAGATATCATTTATTAGGCCTTTTTTCTACAAAACCATTTACTATATCTTTTTTTAGTATATAATACAGTTTCTGTTACGATCAAAATGTACACCAATACAAAGAATTTCTATTTATGGTATTATTCCCTCTTCTTATTTTCAAACTTTGCATTCCAATTGGGCTTGTGTAAAGACAAATTATTGTAACTTCAAGCATTATGGCCAATCATATTATATACAAGGCACTATATTATTTACAACAAATTCTACGCACAACTACACAAAGTTTAAACACAACCACCCTCACTCACACATAGATTTTTTAAAAGTCTACTATTTTTTCTCTATGTGAGAAGTTAATGTCTCACACCAAAGTTATCTCCTACAAATTCTTCGTGATATTCATATTGCATTGCTTTGATCCCCAAGAACCCCTGTCATGGAAAATCAAGCAGAAATTTTGCAAGCAAAGCATTCTCATAACCATCTAGAATGATTAAGGTACCATGCAAAGAAGGATTCTTTTAATAGAGGGAGACGAGCAAACCGTCACAACCTCCATGTAGGAGCTTCCACATTCACACCCTCTCTTTCCATTAATCCCTCCCCATTACAATCACCCGCATCACATATGCAGTCTATATTACAACCCAACTCCCCCTCCCAAACCCAACATCGTCCACTATTTCCTCCAAACTATTACACTGTTAGGAACTCCTTCCGTTCAAAGTTGGCCAGCCTATCAAATGTCTCAACATGCCAAGTATGCATGGAATGATATCCAGGAATAAAAACTAGGCAATTCAATGGTAGTACTACTTGTTAAAGGTGCATTTCAAAAAAAAATGGCAATCGCTTCTCAAAGTGGAACAACATGGACCCCGGTGAGCAACCAGCATGTTTACAACGCCTTACTCAAATAGAAGAGATGCTTATAGCACGTGTCAAATCTGTCCTCCAAGATACTTATGCAAGAAGGGGACAGTTAAAATACAATGGCCACACTATTTGTTTTCCTCAAGATATTGTTGTAATTACAACTTATTTACCACAGCATATACATGGCCTTGATATACTCATAGTAAACAAAAAAAATGTTGCTTCCCAGCAATATAGCTTCTATGTTAGAAGAACACGTGTTCATGAGGCTTTACAATATAAGATCTATAATGACCCTTACTACAAAGATGTATAGTTAGATGAGGCATCTCTCTTATGCTTGCCTATTGCCTCCACTGACATCTCTGACCTTCTACGTGCAACAACCTCAAATTCAGATCCCTTTGATATAAGTTTAATCGAAAAAAATAATACAAATGAAGAGAAATATCAAGAGAATGTGCAAGCAACAACATCATTTGTGGTTAACCTTCCCCCTACCTGTACAGAAGTGGAAGAATTGCGAGCCTTGCTGCAATTAGGGGAAGGACACCCAACTCCTGCTATTCATTTGCCACCAGTTTCTTTGACGCCCATCAATGAATACACCACTGATGGATTATTTGTTATGGCATTCCCCACATTGTTTCCAAAGGGCATAGCTACATTCAACAAACAAAATATGAAAGAGGTCAAGCTACATGAATATGCTCTCCACCTTCTAAGATACCATGATAATAGGTTTGGCCAACACCCACAATTTAGATACTTCATACTTAATATTCTTATGCACCATCGAAGCCAGTCCACAACTTCTGTTTTTGTTCAGAAACACTTGGAAAGTAGCCTACCAACAACAATACTTGGCCTACGACAAAGATTGAAGAACCTTCCCAATGACAAGCTTGCAAACCAGGTTATATGGTTTGGCTCAATTATATGTGGTACATGCCCCTTTTGGAGTCATCATAGGGGGGAGCTATTTGACATGGATATTCAAGTTGGTTTCCCGACTCTATTCTTTACCCTCAATGCAACATATACTAAATGGCCTGACCTACACAACGTCATGCCATCTACCACACCAACAAATCTTGCAGCTGCATCTCGATGGAGAATCCATAATATAGTGTAAAACCCACACCTCTCTACACTTTACATGCATCACATATTTACTACTTTTCATGAAGAGGTTTTGGAAAAGGTTCTCTGCACAACTGACTACTGGTACAAGTAAACATATTTCACATCTTTTTTAAAAATATTTTCCATACACCAACTGCTTACCAAGATCTCCACTCTCCAGGTATGAGTGGCAACATCGAGGTTTTGCACATGTCCATGGGTTTGTTTGGCTCAAAGAAGCACCTGATATTGGTAAACTACAATGGAATAATCATGCATCAGTACAAAATGCACTCAACTACATTGAAAAATATGTCTTTGCATGGAACCCGCGCCCCCATCCACTTTCAAATGAAAGGGTTCATCAGTCTACCTTTGACAACCCCTACTTAATGGACACAATGATGATTATGTTGTCCAACCCTTCACATGACTAAAATGAACTACTAAACTATGCTCAACGTCATACACGTTGTACATTGAACACATGCTTGTGAAAAAAAGGAGCCACCCTTGAATGCCGCTACAAAGCCCCTTGGCCCATCCAAGATACCTCAACCCTTTCGATTGAGAATGGCCTGCATAAGCACACCCCTGATCGAAATGATGACCATTTGAATCTTCACAATCCCACAATCCTCTCTATTTGGCAAGCAAATGTAGATTGCCAGCCCAATCTCTCAATAGATGTAGTGCTCAAATATATAGCAAAGTATGTAGCAAAAGAAAAAACCAAATCCGAAACATATCATGCAATGCTTTCTCGTATTTCAACTAGCTTAGATTCTGACAAGCCAACACCTATAGCTTTTAGAAAAATGCTTGTTGACAACCTTGTTGACCGTGATATAAGTGCCCAAGAAAGTTGCCACCTTTTATTAAAACTACCCCTCTGCCTGTCCAGTACAACATTCATTTCTTTAAATGTAAATCAAAAACAATATCAACGCATTCAACTCTCACCCACATCCACATCAACAAACACATACTACATTGATGCATACATAGCCCACCCTGCTTGCATGGAGAAACTGGCACTGATTGAAGTCACACAAAAATGGAGCTTCAAAGCAACTCGTAAGAAGAATCAATGGAAAGAGCATGCCAAAAATGCAATTGTTCGAGTATTCCCACACTTCACAACAATTCCTGCAAGGGATGACCCACAATTTCACGATTTATGTTGGACTGAATTGCTTCTCTACAAAAAAAATCATAACATTACACATGACTATGGATCATCCACCATTGAAATTGTTGCAAACTAGGAGAGGCTAGAATGCAATTACCATCCATGGCATGTGCAACACAGTGCACCAAAAACATCTGCCAATCCAAAACCAGGAACTCCTTCAGACAACGAGGAACAACCACATCAATGCACCCAACCTGAATGGCAAGTTTTGTCAAGTGTACACCTAGGCCATCCAATCCAGCTTGCAAAAATTGACATGTTGGGTGATCATGAAATAGACCTTAATCATGATTGGGAGACTCCTTCCATAAATCCACTACATCACAGCATGGCTACTAGCTTTGTAGACTCTAACCACACATCATTTCAAGTCCCCCACCCACCCACTGTAAACACCACACATGCCCTTTCATCTGAACAACAAAAAACATTGGATTTAGTGTTGTCACACCTATCCTCCAACACTTACCAATCGCCACTAAGAATAATTGTTCAAGGAATTGCAGGCACTAGAAAGTCACACCTAATAAAAAAATTAGGTCCCCACTCAATGGTTTAGCCCCAAACGGTCAAACTTCCCTCTTACTTCTTACACCTATAGGTGTTGCATCTTTCAACATTGGAGCAACAACAATACATTATGCACTTCGCATACCCATCAAAGAGATAGCTCCCTTGCAAGGCCAAACATTGGCAAGATTCCAACAAAAAATGTACTTTGTTCGCTACATCTTGATAGAGGAAATGAGCTTCATCGGTCCAAAGCTGCTAGAATGTATTGACATTCGCTTACGTGAAGCCTTCCCTTCACAAAACCACACACCATTTGTAGGCCATTCCATCTTGCGCTTTGGAGACTTGGGCCAACTACCACCAGTCAAAGACATTCCTATGTACTCTTATTTTTCCTACGGTGGGACACTCTAGCGTAGCATCGAAACAGTGATTACACTTACCAAATTTTTTTGTCAGAGCAGAGAGGATCCCACTCAAATTCAATTTCGTCAACTCTTGTGCAATTTAAGGAAGGTTGAACCTACAATTATAGATTAGCAACTGCTAATGTCACGTTCAAGCTCAGCACTAATGTCCACAAAACAAAGTGCTTTCTTATTGTCCATACATCTTTTTGCAACCAATGAAATGATATCGCTCCATAATAAGCACATGTTGTTGTCTTTGGCACAACCCATTGCCTTATCCACTGCAGAGCAAACATGGAGCTCATCACACTTAAATCTAGACAATGAACAAATCCAACCTAAGATCCTATTATGTTTCAACCAAAAGTTTATGCTAAGTTGCAATCTATGGACTGATACATGCCTCGTCAATGGTGATCTTGGACAAGTCAAACACATTATCTACAAGGAGAGTGAAAAAACACCACAACTCCCTTTGTTTGTTACTGTTCATTTCAAGCATTACATAGGGCCTGCTTGGGATCCAAACAATCGAACAGATGTCCCAGTTACCCCTTTGAGCCGCGGTGGGTGGTGACAAATTCCATTTAAAATGGCATGGGCCTTAACCATCCACAAATCACAAAGGCTTACACTTCAAACGGCCACCATTGACATTGGCAACATTGATCGGCAAGGGTTGACATTCACAACAATTTCTAGAGTCACTCATCTTGGAGGTCTTCGTATCCACCCTTCATTCACATTCCACAGATACACATGCATGCAACACAACCCTTATGTTGCACGAAGGATGAAAGAGGGGGCTCGACTGTCATCACTATTAGCTTCGATCATTTGACATTCTCAAATACTTTTCAACAAGAAATTATAGGTTTGTTATATAATTCTTTACTCCTTTTCCTTGCAAAATCCACATTACTTGAATGGAGTTTAACATTACTTGTGTATTTTATTATGACTACCTTGTTCCATATTGCAGGAAACTACACAAGTAAAGTTTCAACTTCTTATACTAAAGCTATTATTTGTCCTCAACCTCTACACTGCAAAATTTGGTTCACATTGGTAATTCCTTCTCCCTTCTCATTAATTCTTCATTGCTCTCCATTCCGCTATAATTTATAGATAATTGCATCTTCCTTTGAAATTTATCGCACTCTACTCTTCAACTAAACCAAAAGCTTGCAATTTCCTTTTTTGCAATCTGTCTTTGGGAGATTCCTAAAATAAGTTTACTTCCTAATTTTAGTAGATTTTTACTTTTGCAGTTCATAATTAAGTTTCAATTGTCAATTCACAATTTTTATTTTATTGTATCTACAATCGAGAAACTAATTGGATGGAGTGGAAGCACTTTTTAATGCACCAAATCTTTTTATGCAAGCTAGATCTCTGTCAAATAAAAACTGCATATAACAATAAATGACGTCACTATGCCTATCATCCCCATTTTTGTGCCAAGACAAAGGATAATTTTCATATGTAAATGCTCAAAAATGCATATCTTGATTATACTTTATATTAGATACATGTGTACCATGTGTTGCTTGAAAATTGTTCTTTTACGAAACTCTTTATTCTAATCATTTCAGCTTACCTACACTTTACTACGAGTCTCCTTTCAAGACTACCATGAAGATTTTTCCAGCAAACTCTACCCATTTTTCTCTTTGGAATCCTTGACAACTCGACATAATGTGTGTTGAATCTTAAGGTAACTCACTTGACATTATTTCAGTCAACTTTTTTATGAGAACCTATACATGGCCAGATCATTTTTCTTGTGTCTTATTTTATTATTACAATTTTGTTAAATGATGATGGTTTTATCTGTGGCTTTTTCAATATATAATCCTACTGTAATACCTACTGTTACAACTTTCCTGACAACATCTTTTATTAATAAATGTATAGCAGCTATATATGCAATGGATGACACACCTCTACTTATAACTCAACTTGAGGTAACTCACTTGCCATTATTTCTGTGAAATATTTTATGGGAATCTCTACACGTCCAGATCAGTTTTGTTGTGTTTTATTTCATTATTCCAGTATTGTTTTTATCTGGTAAATGAAGGAAATAATTTTATGTTCATTTCGCAATATTAATTATTGGCTAACTTTCTTTTCCTTCTTCTTCAGGCTGTTTTGTTGATAGTTTTCATCACAACATTATTTACTATTGACTATATGGAAGCTACTGCTTGCCAGAGCTATTTTCACAATTTGTACAGTACAGATCAAATCATCTTCATATGTTAATATTAATACATTGTTCTTAACAGAGCTTATTGATTATACAGTAAATATTTCCTTGCATTTTCCTGCCATTTTATTGGTTCCTGTCCTTTGCACAAATACCAATTATACTGCTTCTTGTACTTTAAATACAAAATGTCATAAGCCAAGGGATTGGCGTGATACAAACTAGATATTATTTAATCTTCAATGTATAGCAGATGTTGTGGCACCATTCAATGCAATAAATAGATAGCTTATGAATTCTACAGTGAATATTTCCTCAGTAATATTGAAATGACAATAAAAAATATATGCATAACTTCATCTATTTATAAAAGATTGGCACTTCACAATTTAAATTTTTTATCTTTCATATATAATACCATAAATTAAAATATTGGTCTCCACAAATCTTCGGCGTACCCATTGCACACAAAGGTGCAATTGCTAGTATTAACATTCTTTGTTAATTGGCAATAACACCATTATATAGTGGTGTGATATATCAATCACCAACTTTATATTTCAATAACACCATTATATAGTGGTGTAATAATTGCTAAGGTGGCAAATTTTGAAAGGTTTTTAAATATCTTATAAATCTGCCAATCAATGTGGCAAGGGCAACGTGAAGTTGGGACTTTGAATTGAATTTTAACCAACTCAAATCTTCTTTTACATCGTGGATATGCTGCATGATTCTTCGCTTTCAAAATATTTTCAAACCATAATTTTTAACCGATTATTTCCATGGTTGGGTCATGGGGATAAGTGAATTTGGGTACCATTTTTATTTACTTCTATCTTGCACTAAAACTGAAATCAAATTCAATTATTTGAGTTATCCCATAAATCCAAGATAGAAAGAGAATTTTCACCAAGGTGGGAAAGAAGTTAGTTTTTATATTGGATAAAAAGTTTGTCAAACTGGTGATCTAACAATATTGGTTTACAATTTTTGGCCAAACTGGACATTGAACTAATTTTTTTCTAACTAAATTGTCACTTTCGAGCACCTATAGCGGCTAAACCATGAGCAATTTGAAGATGATGCAACAAACTAGCGATTTGTGACATTTTGTCTGTAGATTCTAAATATATTTTTTTCAAAATTTTTGGAATTAGATTGCACTTTTTTTTCCATCTCCTTCGAAAACTAGTTTTTTTCAGTAAACACTATTTTTAATGAGTGATGCACACTATATACAACATAACTTTTTTTCATGAGGATAAAATTCTATATTTTTTTGAATTTAGATTTGTAACTATGATATCTAGGGCTTTCATTTGGTTTCATAGTGTTTTATTGAATATTTTTTCCTTAATCAAGTTTCAAAGTCAAACTAATTACAATTCAAACATAGGAAGATCGTATACAACATTTTTTTTTTTGTATGTATCAAAATTCAACTTTTTTTACTAGATCAAGGACATCAATACCTAGCCTCCACATATTTTTCAAAATTTTATTTTGATAATCTGCTATTTTTCCACATGTGTAGAACTGAGAGTTTGATTTTCGGTGAAAACCTATGTTTAATCAAACTAAAAAAACAAATGCATAATAAAACCAAAACATATTAAAATTATATTCGTTGGATAGCTCATTCTAAGGACTACCATCATCCAGTTGGGTTTGTGAAGTCTTCTCCATTTTCATCCTCAACTTGAGCTTCAAAGGGAAAAATTTTGGAGATTTTTTGTGCCAAAGGGGGAGAAGGGGCCAAAAAGGGGGTTCTAGTTCTAGCAAGCCCCCTAAAGTGTTTTCCATCCAAAAATGCATTTTTCCTTCCTCAATGGAATTGTAAACTAGTTTTGTGGTTTTACCCAAATCTTTGAAGTGGGGGGAATTCTTATTGTTATTCATTTTTTATCAAGAAAATGGAGATAAAAATTATGGTTTCTATTCTCTAACTAAGAAAGTACAGAAAGGGAAGTTATTCTATGAGAGCAATAACATTTTTAATATTTTTCATTGCAAAAGTGGGAAAGAGTTGTTGCATAATATTGTAAAGGTGCAAAAGGGGAGTTTCTATCCTTAATGCTACTGCAAAGTTTCAAAATGGAACAACAAGCATTTGTGTAGAGGTAAGTCTTGTATGTGTGGGAAAAGAGTTGTCTTTGTGAACCAGTAAACTAAGTAGTGAAGGATTTCTTCCCATTCTCACCTTTTTGAAAGGTGGTTTAGAGTTACATAGTAAAGTTGTTTCAGAAGCTTGAGTAGTCATTTGGAGCTACATGTTTGGGGCTTGAGTGAAAGCATAATCAAACCAATCATATCTAGTCAAACATGCAATCAATATCTTCTTATTTTTCTTATATTTTTAGTGGTAATAGCAACCTCTAAGGTTTATTAGAAATGGATAATTACTTTAAACAAGTTATGGATAAATCTTGCTATAAAATTCTTTATAGTTGTGTAAAGAGTTGAGATTTGCCACTTATTTTATGAGAGTCTTTCTCTAATCTTGGAAGAAAATTGTTTCTCTTCTTTTTATTTGGTAAGATTTTGGGTAGAATGCAATTAAATTGTAAATATAATTTCATTTAAGAAACCTTTGGTGGGTAAAATTTGAACCATGTTTTCTTTGTTAGATATTCAAGCCAAAGATTAGGTGGCTAAGAACCTAAGAGTTGGTAGAAGAGCTTAAAGCATGGTGAGTGCTAGACCTTTGGTAAAGATGCTTAACCAGTTCATTATGTTAGCTATTCTTTGTATTCTTGTCCATGACATTTTGTCAAAAGAGATAATTCAAAATAAAATCTTTTGAAGCAAGACCTCACTTTTGGTCAAGACAGACCAAGCCCTACGGTAGAGTAATATTATTTAATTGGAAACACCCATCAACATGGGATTTTTGTTTATGATATCTTTATACTGTGTTATGACTAATAAGGTCAAATTATTGTCTTTGTTGTCAAGTTTTACCAAAATTCTCTTTATGAGATTGGTTACTCTCATGAATTTGGTAAGCTTTAAACTTGTGATAATTGCCAAGTCCCAAATAGTTACATGGTGTAACTTGGGTATTCGAAGCTATTAATAACTAATCAACTCAGTTGAGTTTTGACTTAGGGATTCAATGTGTGTTAAGTAAGAGCTTTCAGATATGATTAATTATTGGTTGAACAGTATGAACTAGTCAACCTTAGGTCAAATATGATTATCCAAGTTGAGTAGAGGTGGGTGAACAAACAACTCCACACATAAGTAGTGGTTGAATATAGTTCGAATACTTTGTCTAAAGTGAGTGCAATAGTCTTTGCTTGTACTTTTTAGTTCAATATGTTTCAAATTTTCTTAACTAATTAGAGTTGTCATTCATAGTTAGAAGGTATCCATAGTTGTTTGATAGTATTGGTTAAGTAGAGCACAACACTAGATATCAAATGACAATACTAGGGGGTTCTAAACTATACTCTTCATTGAAGGGTACGACCATTTCTAGGTAGGAAGGTATGCAGGGACCGTCAGTCTATGGTTATAGGTGAAGCACTTGGGTGATGCTCTCCCTCTTGAAAATGATGTTCTGAGGCTTGTGAGACATAAAGTATCCAGATATGGTATCTCTGACCTTGTTCCTTAAAATTTAAATGTTATATATTATTTATTTACAATCATTCATGTTGAAAATATAAAAGGAAAAAGTTAATTATTCTTTTTAGTTTGAAAAGAAAAATGAGTTAATTATGAAATTATGTTGTTGCAAATTCAAGGTATAATACACACCCCTTGGAACTCACCAAAAGACATTCAAAAGGCCTTAAGATAAGCTATACAAGGATTACCTAAGGAGTCTTCTATATGCGACAAGGACATGTGAGACCTAATATGTGAATTTAAAAGTGCAAAATTTTTAAACAATCAGGAGAAGAGGGCCTATCCTTTTGCCTCACTTCCTTAAGGTATAAATTTCTTGGGCACTTAGCCCAAATGGAAAAGTCACAACTTCCAAGAGGTGTGTCCTTCGATTCACAACTTTCTATTTATACTCCATCAAAATATAGGAGTTTAGGCAATCCCTTGGGGTGATGAAATCCCTAAGAAGGCCTGCTAAAAATAAAAAATAAGACAACACTTATTTTTTATCCTCAAGATCACCATAAGGTGCAAGAGGAGAGCATATGTAAGTGTATCTTATGGTTTAAAAGACACGTAAATTTTTAACTCAAATAAAAATGTGAATGTGAATTTTAACCCAATTTCAATGTGAGAACAAACAAAGTAGACAAAGCACACAAGAAAATTTTCTATAAGAAAATATTTAGAAAAACATTTTGTAAAACCACTTAAATTAGTGGTTTACAAGATTGAATTCTTTACAAACAAAAAGACACACAAAAGTTAGTATAAAACAAAAAAATTGTTAATCCCATTGAAAATAAACTGTTAAAACATATTCTTTGGATTTTTCTAATAAGTTTAAATTATAAAAATCACTAAAAAGGGATGAAAAAAGAAAAATTTATGACTAATTAAAGTTTCAAAAAAAGAGTTAAGTTTAATTAAAATACTTGAACTCTAGAGAAAATTTTGAGTTTTATTTTCACCATTTCATGCATCTCTAATAAATATTTTCAACAACCATAGAAAATTAAGAATTCTATAAAAATTGCACAAGTTATAGTGATTTTAGTAATGATACTGCTTGTTAGAAAATTGTGATTAGGATTGGATAGGACCTAAGCCCCTATTCATTGGCCCCTAGTCAGCCATTTGACTAGCAGCTAGAGGGTTAGGGGTTGATATTTAAGCTCCTAAGGTCTTAACAATACCAAGGGTCAAATAGGTCTATTGACCAAGCTCTAAGACAAATCCTAAGGATTGATTGCCAATATGACCAAGGATAGACACAAAAGAAAAATGAAAACCAATTAAAAAATTGAACAACTCGAATCACTACTAACTTCAAACACCTTATAGATTTTAATTTAAAGTTGTGACATGTGGATTTCAAAGGGGAATTAAAACCATTTATAAAAGTTGTGTTGTTCAAATTTGAAAAATATAAATTAAAGGTTAATAAAGATTTAAATCAAAACGGCCAGATTTTAAAATAATTTCCAAACAAATTTTTAACACATGCTAACCCTCACATATGCTTCCATAAGTATACTATATGATGGATATACACAAACATATGTATATGTCATGCATATATTCCAATGGGTGTGTATATCTATTTTTTAAAAATGAATATATTTCATGAATACACTTCTATGTAGTGCCTTATATGTGGGTATATCTCCTCTATGTGTATATGTCCTATAAGTATGTATATAAATGTTGTATATATGCAAGAAAAAACTCAAAAATGATTGCATATACCTCTTGTAGCCACTGTGGATATATTTTCTTCCAAGAGCGACCCAAAACTAAACCTTGCTAAAATAATGCATATATGTCAAAAACCATTGTGTATTGTTGAAAACCCATAATACTAAGAGAGGGGTGAGTCAATATTCTCTTAAACCATTCAAACATTAAACATCCAATCACCAAAGCATATTCAACTATAATAAAGAAAAAAAATATGAAACATTCGCAACATCACATAACACATGGACACCAAAAATTTTATGTAGAAAACCCAAAATGGGAAAAACCATGGTGAGGGTTAGCTCACAATATATTATAACTGATTATAGTATATTTATAGAAATGTTCACTACAGGTGGACTCACTATCCATAGAGAAAATAATAGAAGAGAGATAGTGGCTTACAACCTATTTTAAATTGTTACAATTGCATCATTCATATGCACGAAATACAATTCCAATGAAACTCAATAAACTAACTTTATACACTTCATCTGATTTAGATTTGACACTCTACTTTGTTTTGCATTCACACAACTTTGATCTTCAACTCAACATTCACAACTCAACTTCACACTGCTCTAATAATATTCGCATGTAGGACTTTCACATTATACATCATATGCTTATACCATACCTCAAAACATCAAAAATATCTAACATATATATCCACATTAACTCTAACATCAATTAGGTTGGCCTAATTAGATGTAACTCAAAATATGACTTGTTGGCTACAAAAAATTTTGTCCACACTATGCACCACAATTCAGAACTAAAAGAAACTTAAAATAGGTTGGCATGGACCTATGTTAGATCCTGTATAAGACTATAATACTTATTTAACCTTCACATACCCTTAAACTTATTAGTTTAGCAGGACATAAGACCTATTAACAAAAGCCTTCAACTATGTATCCACATCCTGACATGTGGACCTCAAAACACATTGCTAATTAGAATACATACACTACTTTCATCTAGAAACTTATCCTCAAAAGCACAAAGCGAAAACTTCATTTGTGGAGATGTGTAGCAGAGAAAAAACCCAAAAATTATATAGGAAACAACACTATATAGTCTGCATATGTACAAAGAATCTGAAAATAAACATTGAAATGCATAAAATTTGAGAAATATGTCAACTGGAGGTGGTTGACGATTGCAAATTTTGTAAATGGGCCTTCCATGCTCACCTAAGTTCTTCCCAATCTTTCTTAGCTAGCACAACCAATCTACATTCTGTTTCAAATTCCATAAGTATCTCTTCTCCCTCTTTCAAAGTGCTCGGTACCTAATTCATCTGCTTGGAATTGTTCACACTCAAAAGAACTTTTGAAACAAGTAGGAGTTTCAAATTTACCAAGTTCTTTATCTCCCCAAACTGTAGGATAATGTTTTCTTTCTGGGCTTGCAGTTGAAAGAATTCCATGTGCATGTATTCTATTACATTCCTTGTTTCTCCAGTTAAGTCAATTTCTAGATCATAGGAACTTGAGGCAATATTAATTTGAGACTCAATAGAGTCAATCTCCTTATACTCTATGTGGCTTCGAGCCACTTCATGCCATATTTATATAGAGCCTTTTACCTCATCAATACTCTCTCTCCCACCCACCTCCAACCCTTTCTCTCTCTATTCCCCATGCCTCCCTCTCTCTCTCCTCCTCCAATCCTACCTCTCTTCCCATGCCTCCCTCTCTATCTCCTCCCCCAATCTTACCTCTACTACTCCCTCCCTCTCCCTATATTCCTCTACCTCCCTTCCCCATCTCTCTCTCTCTCTCTCTCTCTCTCTCTCTCTCTCTCTCTCTCTCTCTCTCTCTCTCTCTCTCTCTCTCTCTCTCTCTCTCACCTCCCATTCCCCCTCCCTCTCGCTCTCCCCCACCCCCTCTATTCCATCCCTCCTCCTTCCCATTCCTCCCCCCTCTTCTCTCCCATCCCTCCCCCTCTCCCCTGCCCTCTCTTTGATCCCCCCCTTCCCATCCCTCTCTCTCCAAAATCCCTCCCCCTATCTTCTACCCTCTCTCTCCCATCCCTCCCACTTCCTCCCCCCTATCTCGCTCCCTCCCCCTCCCTCGCTCCCTCCCCCCTCCCTCACTCTCCCCCTTCCTCTCTCCTATCCCCCTTCCCTCTCCCACTCTTCCCTCACTCCCTCCTCCCCTTCCCCTCCCTCTTGTTCTCTTCGTCTCACCTCTCTCTCTCTCTCTCTCTCTCTCTCTCTCTCTCTCTCTCTCTCTCTCTCTCTCTCTCTCTCTCTCTCTCTCTCTCTCTCTCTCTCTCTCTCTCTCTCTCTCTCTCTCTCTCTCTCCCCTCTCTCCTCTCCCTCTCTCCCCTTCCACACCTTTCCCTCTCGATATCTTCCACCCACTCTCTCCCATCTCTCCCCCTTCCCCCTCCCTCCCTTTGTCCCACCTCCTTCCCTCCCTCTTCCCCCCCATTCTCTCTCTCCCCTTCCCCATCTTCCCCTCTTGCTATCCCCCTTTTCTCTCCCATCCCTCCCTCTTCCCCTCTCCCTCTCCTTCCCTTCCTCCTCCCGTCCCCCCTCCCTCCCTACTCTCTCCCATTCCTCCCCTTCCCACCCTATCTCTCTCCCTCCCTCTCCTCCATCCCTCTTCTCCCTCCCTGTCCTCTATACCTGCATCTCCCCCTCCCCCTCTGCCTCCCCCTCCTCCCTCTCTCCTTCCCCCCTTCCCCTCACTCTCCCCAACCTCCCCCCTCACTCTCTTCCCCCATCCTTCCCTCGCTCCCTCCCACCTCCCCCTCTCACTCTCCCCCTTCCCCCCTCTCTCCCTTACTCCCTTCCTCCCTCTATCCCTCCCCCTTTCTCTCCCCTTCCCCATCCCTACCCTTCTCACTCTCCCCCACTCTCTCTCTACCCTTCCCCCCTCTATCCCCCTCTCACTCTCCACCCTCCAACAACTCTCCCCCTTAGAATCTCCCTCCGCTTCCCCTCCCTCCCCCTCTCACACTCCCCTATCTCCCTCCCTCCCTCTCTCTCCTCCATCCCTCCCCCTCTCCTTCCCTCCCTCCTATTCCCCCTCCCTCTCGCTCTCCCCAACACTCTTTATTCCATCCCTCCCCCTTTCCATCCCCCCTGCCCTCTCTCCAATTCCTCCCCCTTCCTATCGCTCTCTCTCCAACATCCCTCCCCCTCTCCCCTACCCTCTCTCTCCCATCCCTCCCCCTTCCCCCTCCCTCTCTCTCTTCCTCCCCCCTCCCTCTCTCTCCCCTTCCTCTCTCTTCCATCCCCTTCCCTCTCCCTCTCCTTCCCTCACTCCCTCCCCTTCCCCCTCCCTCTCATTCCCTCCATCTCACTCTCCCCCCTCTCTCTCTTTATTCCCCTCCAACTCCCTCTCCCTCTCCTTCACTCCCTCACTCCCTACCTCTCTCTCTCTCCCCTTCCACATCCCTCTCCCTCTCCCTCCCCTCCCCTCTCTCTCTCCATACCCCTCCTTCTCTCCCCTTCCCCACCCTCCCCTCTCGCTATCCCCCACCCACTCTCTCCCGTCCCTCCTCCTTCCCCCTCCCTTCCATCCTCCACTCTCTCCCCTCCCTCCCTCCTATCTCCCATTCCTTTGCCCTCCCCCCCTCTCTCTCTCTCTCTCTCTCTCTCTCTCTCTCTCTCTCTCTCTCTCTCTCTCTCTCTCTCTCTCTCTCTCTCTCTCTCTCTCTCTCTCTCTCTCTCTCTCTCTCTCTCTCTCTCTCTCTGGTCCTCCACCTCTCCACCTTTCCCTCCTCCCTCTTTTATCTCTCTCCTCCCTTCCCTACTTCCTCCTCTCCCTCCCTCTCTCCCTTCCCTCTCTCCTTCCCCTCCTCATTCTTACCCCCTCTCTCTCTCCCTTCCCCACCTCTCTCTCTCTCCTGCTCTCTCTTTTATCTCTCCCCTCCCCTCTCCTTCCTCCATCACTCCCTCCCCCTCTCACTCTCCCCCTTCTACCTCCCTCTCCCCTCTTTGCTTCCCCTTCCCTCTCACTCTCCCCCACCTCCCTCCTCTCTCTCCCTCCCCCTCGCTATCCTTCCCCTTCCCCTCTCCCTTTGCCTCACTCTCCCCCTCTCACTCCCCTTCCACCCTCTCTCCCCCTCCCCCTCTCCTTCCCTCTCTCTCTCCCCCTCTTCCTCTCCCTCCATCTCCTTCTCTCCTTCCCCCTCTCTCCCCCTCCCCATCTCCTTCCCTCCCTCTCTCCCCTTCGACCCCCTCTCCTTTCCTCCCCCCTCCCTGTCTCTCTCCCCTTCCCCCATCTATCTCCCTCTCCCTCTGTCCCTCTCCTTTGCTCCCTCCCACTCTCTCCCCTTCTCCCCTCTCACTCTCCCCCTTGCCCCTCCTCTCCCTCTCTCTCCCTTGTCCCTTTCCCCCCTCTCTCCCTTTCTTTGTCTCTCCCTCCCTGCCTCCCCCTCCGCTCTCCCCCCTCCTTCCTCCATGCCTCCCCTTCTCCCTCTCTCTCCCCTTACCCCCTCTCTCCCCCTTTCCCCTTCCCTCTCCATTTCTTCTCCTCACTCTCCCTCCCTCTCCTCCACCCCTCACCCTCTCACTCCCTCCCCCCACCTCTCTCTCTCATTTCCCCCTCCACCTCTCACTCCCCCCCTCTCTCTCTCTCCCTACCTCTCATTCCCTCCCACATTCTCACTCTTCTTCCCTCCCTCTCACTCTCCCCTTCCCCCTTCTCCCCTCCTCTCTCCCTCTCACTATCCCCACTTCCCCCTCTCCCTCTCCTTCCCTCCCTCACCTGTCCTCTTTCTCTCCCCATCTCCCCCTGTCCTCCCTCCCCCTAACTCTCACCCTCTCCCTCCCCCTAACTCTCACCTTGTCCCTCCCTCCTCTCTCTCTCTCTCTACCTATCCTTCCCTTACTTCCTCCCTCCCTCTGCACCCCTCTCTACCTCCCCCTCCCTCTCTCTGTCTCCCACCCTCTCTCCCTCACCCTCTCTCCCTCACCTTCTCTCCCTCACCCTCTCTCCCTCCCCCTCTCCTTCTCTCCCTCTCTCTCCCCTTCCCCCCTCTCTCTCCCTCCCTTCTCCCTCTCTCCCTCCCACTGCTGCTCCCCCTCGCCCTCTGTCTCCTACCCTCTCTCCCCCTCCCCCTCTCTCACTCCCTTCCCCTCCCCTTCCCCTTCTCTCTCCCCTTCCCTCTCCCCCGCTCCCCTCACTCTACCTCTATCCCCCTCCTGCTCCTCCATCCCCCTCACTCTCACCCACCTCCCCCTCTCTCTCCCTGCTCCCCTCCCTCTCCTCCATTCATCCCCCTCCAGCCCCCTCTCTCTCCCCTTCCCCCTCCCTCTCCTCCATCCCTCCCCCTCACTCTCCCTCTCTCCCCCCTCCCCTCACTCTCCGCTTGTCCCCCTCCCTCTCCATTCCTCTTTCCCCCATCTCCTCACTCCCCCTCTCTCCAATTCCCCCACTCCTCCCTCTATCCCCCTCCCCCTCTCCGTCCCTCCCTATGTCCCCTTCCCCTCTCCTTTCCTCCCCCCTCCTCGTCTCTGTCTCCTTCCCCCATCTCTCCCCCTCTCCCTCTCTCTCTCTCCCTTCCACCCTCCCCCTCTCACTCTCCCACCTTGCCCCTCCTCTCCCTCTCTCTCCCCCCTTTCCGCTTCCCCCCCCCTCTCTCTCTCTCTCCCTTCTTCTATCTCTCCCCCATTCCTCTCCCTCTCCCAGTCCTTCCCTCCCTCTCTCCTTCCTCTCTATCTGCCCCTCTCTCCACCTTCCCCCTCCCTCTCCTCCATATCTCCCCTTTCCCCCTCTATCCCCCCTTCCCCCTCCCTCTCCTCCATCTCTTCCCCTCACTCTCCCTCTCCTCCACCCCTCCCTCACTCCTCCCCACCCTCTCTCCCTTCCCCTCCATCCAGCTCTCTTCCTTCCTCTCTCCCTACCTCTCCTTCCCTCCCCCATCCCCCCTTTAGCCCCCTCTCTCTTCCTTCCCATCTCTTCCTCCTCCTCCATCTCTCTCTCTCTCTCTCTCTCTCTCTCTCTCTCTCTCTCTCCTCCTCTCTCTCTCTCTCTCTCTCTCTCTCTCTCTCTCTCTCTCTCCTCTCTCTCTCTCTCTCTCCCCTTCCCCTCTCCCTGCCTCCCCATCCCTTTCTCTCCCATCTCCCCATTCCTCTCCTCTCCATTTCCTCCCCATCCCCCAACTCTCACCCTCTCCTCCTTCTTCCTCTCTCTATCTCCCTACCTCTCCTTCCCCTCACTCCCCACATCTTGCTTTCTCTCCCCTCTCCCCATATTCTCCATCCTCCTCTCTCTCCTTGTCCCCCCCATTCCCCTCTCCCTCCCTCGTCCCCTTTCTCTCCCCATCTCCCCTCGTCCCTCTCCCTCTCCTCCATTCCTCCCCCTCCCCCCAACTCTCACCCTCTCCCTCTCTCATCCCCCCTCTCTCTCTCTCTATCTCTCTCTCCTCTTCACCCCCTCTCTCTCCCTCCCCCTCTCCTTCCCTCTCCCCCTCCCTACCTCCTTCCATTCCTCCCCTTCTCCCTCTCCCTCCTTCCCCCACCCCTTCACCCCCCTCCCCCTCTCTCTCGCCTTCCCCCCCCTCTCCCTCCCCTTACCTCTCCTTCCCTCCCCCCTCTCTCCTTCCCTCCCTCTTCCCTTCCCCCCCTCTCTCTCCCCTTCTCCTTCCCTTCCCCCCTCTCTCTCCTCCATCTCTCCCCCTCTCCCCTTTCCCCCTCTCCCTCTCCCTCTCCCTCTCTGTCCTCTCTTCCTCTCCTCTCCTCTCCCTCCCTTCCACCCTTCCTCTCCTCCATCTCTCCCCCTCTCCCTCTCCTTCTATCTCTCCCTTCTCTTCCCCCTCTCTCCCCTTTCCCTTTACTCTCTCCCCTTCCCTCTACCTCCCCCCTCTCCTTTCCCCCCTCTCTCTCCCTTCCACCCTTCCTCTCCTCCATCTCTCCTCTCACTCCCTTCTCCTCCCCTTCCCCCTCTTCACTCTCCCCCTCCTCCCTCTCTCCCCTTCCCCCCTCTCTCTCTCTCCCTTCCACCCTTCCTCTCCTCCATCTCTCCTCCTCTCCCTCTCCTTTCCTCCCTCTCTCTCTCCCCTTCCCCCCCTCTCTCTCCCTTCCACCCTTCCTCTCCTCCATCTCTCTCCCTCCCCCTCTCCTTTCCTCCCTCTCTCTCCCCTTCCCCCCCTCTCTCCCTTCCACCCTCTCCCCCATCTCTCCCCCTCTCCCTCTCCTTCCCGCCCATCCCCCTCTCTCCCCCTCCTTCCCTCCCCCCTCCTCTCTCTCACCTTCCCACTCTCCCTCTCCCTCTCCCTCTCTCCCTCCCACCCTTCATCTCCTCCATCTCTCCCCCTCCCCCTCTCCTTCTCTCTCTCTCCCTTCTCCTCCCCTTTTCTCTCTCCCTCCCCTTCTCCTTCCCTCCCCCACTCTCCCCTCTTCCCCCCTCTCCCTCTCTCACTCCCCTCTCCTCCACTTCCCCCTTACTCTCACTCTCCCCCCTCTCTCTCCCTTCCACCCTTCCATCTCTTCCCCTACCCTCTCCTTCTTCCCCCTCTCTCTCTCTCTCCCTTCCACCAGCTTCCTCTCCCTTCCCCCCCCTCTCTCTCTCCCCTCTCCCTCTCCTCTCTCTCACTTCCCCCCTCTCCTCTCTCCCTTCCTCCCCCCTCTCTCTCTCTCCCCCCTTCCTCTCCTCCATCTCTCCCCCTCCCCCTCTCTCTCCCTTCCACCCTCCCTCTCCTTCTCTCTATCCCTTTTCCTCTCCTTCCCCCCTCTCCCTCCTCCCCCTTCCCCTTCCTGCACGTCCCCCTCCCCCCCTCTCTCCACTTCCCCCCTCTCTCTCTCTCACCCTCCTTACCTCTCCTTACCTCTCCTTCCCTCCCCCCTCTCTTTCCCACCCTGCCCATCTCCTTCTCCCTTTCCACACCTCTTCCCCCTATCCCCTTCACTCCCCTTCCCCCCCTCTCTCTCTCTCTCCCCTCCCTACACCTCTCCTTCCTCCCCCCCCTCTCTTTCCCACCTCCCATCTCTGTCCTCCTTTCCACACCTCTCCCCCTATCCCCTTCTCTCCCCTTCCCTACCTCTCCTTCCCTCCCCCATCTCTTTCCCACCTTTCCCATCTATGTCTCCCTTTCCACACCTCTTCCCCCTATCCCCTTCACTCCCCTTCCCCCCTTCTCTCTCCCCCTCCCTACCTCTCCTTCCCTCCCCCCTCTCTTTCCCACCCTCCCCGTCTCTGTCTCCCTTTCCACACCTCTCCCCCTATCCCCTTCTCTCCCCTTCCCCCCTCTCTCTCTCCCTCACTCCCCCTGCCCCTCTCCCCCTATCTCTCCCCTTCCCCCCTCTCTCTCCCATCTCTACCTTTCCTCCTCTCCTTCCTTCCCTACCTCCCTCTCTCTCTCTCTGTGTCCCTTCCTCCCCTCCTCTGTCCCTCTCTGTCCCTCCTCTTCCCTCCATTGCTCCCCCTCCCTACCTCCCTCTCTCCCCTTCTCCCTCTCCCTCTCTCCTTCCCCCTTCCCCCTTCCCCTTCCTCTCCCATCTCTCTCCCTCTCTTCGCCCAACCCCCCCTCCTTCTCTCTCTCTCTTTCCACCTGTCTACATTTTATATATATTATAGTTCCTATTTATATAAAACAAATAATAATATTATTATATTATATAAATAATATATTATAATAATAATTTATATAATATATAATGCTATTTATATATAAAATATATTCTAATTTATATTTTATAATATATAATTTACATAAAATAATAATATTATATTATATATAATAAATAAAAATTTAAAATATATCAATATACATACAAATATACAAACATAATTATATAAATACAAATATAAAGATAAGCTAGATGACCTAATGTGTGCTGCTTCCCTTAGAAATATGGCAAAAAATCTAAGAAAACAAGGATGTAGGTGTCTCGAAAACCTAACGTGACAGATTGTAATGGGCATACAAACCCATTAACGAATATATAGTGGTAGTGTTTAAAAGTCTTTAGATCTTGAGCTTGAAACTATTAAAGCATACCTTGAAGACACTACCTGATGCATTGTAAAAGTTCAAGTTACTTCAACATTTGCAGTCTTGCCCTTGTATTTTTTGTTAATGTTTATATTACAGCTTCAGTCATATTCTTCCAGCCTATCGATTGTTCTTGATTGAATAAATTAAATAATAGCAAATGAGGCTATTTAATTTATAAACTTCAAAAGGTGCGATTTTTATTAATGAAGAGTCACATTTTATGAGGCCGATCTCTCACTCCTCTAGGTGCGATTATCTATGAAGAGACTTCATTGGTGGCCGACTTCTTAATTAGTAAATGTTATATTATTTGTTAAGGTCGACTTGAAGATAATTGAAAAGGCACGTCTCATTCTCCACTCATGTATATATACTTGTTGAGTTTCATTCATTGATCATCAAGTTAAGTTCGATATCATTTTTGTATGTGCGAGTTCTCTTAAGGCAGTCGAGTTTACCATTGAAGAAGGCGTTTATCCTATTGCAGACTGCGCTCTTCATCAGATTGTCTTAGTCTGTTCAAACTATTGTGCATGTATTAGGCTCTCATATTGCCCTGAATTGTAAAAGGAGACTTCTTTATTGATTCAATAGATATTATTGGCTGAGTTTTTCTCCCTCAAGGGGAGGGTTTTCTGAGGTATCTACTGCTGTGTATTGTGTTGTTTTTGAATTAATTTTTGTGCATTCAAATCTGTTCTTTAAAATTTAACATTTTTCATATAACCTTTTGACCTTAAACTGCCGGATAGAAACCTTTGAGTGAAATCCTCCTCACTCATGATCAGAATTCTAGTCAGAGTAAGGTCATCACGAGCTCACAATGTATTTAGATATTCCTCTCTACACTGAAGTTTAAGAATTGAGAATATTTAACCACAACATTCAGTTTTAACCCCAGAGTACATGTCAAGAACTCCATACTCTTCTCTATCTTACCTACAAAGCAACAAAGGAAGCGAGGATCCCTTTCAAGCATTCGTTTGATCTCACGGTCTAGGAGGCCTGTATTTTCCAAAATCTTAATTTATTATTCATTAGTTCAAAATTATAAGACGCAATTCCAGGTGCCCTTTGAGAGCCTTTGACCCAAAAAACTTGATCCATGATAAGATTCTCCGAGCAAGAGTTTCATCTAATCTGTGAGTAAGAATTTTGGAATCTCGAGAGACGATATGATTCACATCTCCTTCAACTATCCCTAATGTTTTCAAGTATTCAATTTTAGGCTTCAAATGGTCATCAACCGAACGAACAAGAATACTAGGGTTTCTAATAGTTTTCCTTACCTGCTCTATATAGTGAATCCAGAGTCTCTGAACATCTTAAGTACCTCATGGGCTTTGTCTGTGGACTTTCTTCTAAAGAGGCTGGGCTCTTTGCTTATCACTAATTCGATTTGAGAGGAGGACAAACAACATTCCTTGAGCAAGAATTGTTTCATGGCATTATGGTGACGCTCTCTCATTTCTTCTATTACAGGGTTTAACTGTCGTTGCCTTGTGGGTATGGCGTCACATGATATACACCATGAAAATTTTGACGAAATGAGGACTGTTGGTGGATATCTAACAAATGAAACAAGAAAATCAGGTGTTGTCAAAGCCATTGGATGTATGAAAATGGAAGGAAGATGAGATACAAGCAAAGCAGGTCGAGTTAAAAGAGAAGCACTGGTGTCATAAACTGAGCTGCAGCAAAATAAGGAATCCATTGTAGATAAGCTGGGTCTGCATTCCTAGTTAATGGCGCTATTTTCTTGCTTTAGGGTTTTATCGTTGCCATACAAAGAAAAAAAAAAGAAATGGTGGAGAGCTAACATTTGTTGTTACAAAAATACTGTCTATGGAATAGTATTTCTTCTATTTTTCCGTTGTGAAGTGTTGTTAAAATACTTATGTACTCAACTAAATATACAAAAGACACAAACCCTTTCTTCCCCAACCTCTTTAGATATTTTCAATCTATACATAATATCAAAGCTAAGAGATTGCAACACACCTCATCCTCGTTCCTTAAGAGAATTGCAGCACTTTCTAAAAATAGCTCTCATTATATAAGTCAATCCATGTCACAGATTAGTAATATTCATGCCTGAATTGTTTTGCACCACAATAAGTAATGAAAATCCTAAAAATGGTTGAAGGTTCAATAAAAATAAAGGCTTGACAGGGCAACACAGATACATTTCAGAGTAAAAGGTTGTCTCATAACAGGATAAAACAATAAACAATTGCAAAATAACTGAAGTTGAAAGGCCTGCAAAAGTAGTTTATGAGCTACTATTTGCTTTTCAGTGGAGAAAAACTCCAAAACTAAAATTCTTAACAGTTGAGTAGACATCTACACATTCATCACTCTTACACTAAATTCATTCTAAAGTTTCAAAAAAGGGTATAAAACCAGACCAGAAAGGAGGTTCTTACACACAAAAAAATTGAAATAGGCATGTTTCTTGACAATCACGGCCAACATGCACACAAAAATATTTTATTGCTTGAGGGACAGAGTCTGGAACAAAAATATTGATAATTATTAAACCAGCAAACAACTAGACACATTTGTCACATCCCGGTCAAAAGGATCCCTTTCACATGAGCATGGTCAACAAATATGAGTGTGTTATAAATATGGAGCCATCTACCCCCTCTCACGGCAAGAGACAACCCAAATTAAATGGGAATGGTGCAGCTATGTTGTGCAGGGCTACGTAGTCAAAGAGGGCATGGTGTGGATGAAACGAAACAGGTGCTCATGCAATTAATAGGCATGGTACCCTTGTATGGACAGTAGGAAATATTGAAGCCATGTACAAAATAACGCTCATAACCATTAAAAAGGGGGTGACCCCTCCTTGATTGGGGGACACGCTACTTTGGAGAGGAAGTGGTTGCATTTGAAGAGGAGAAAAAGGAAGAAACATTAGAGAGAAGGGCGTGAAGAGAAGCGGTTGGGAGATTCAGGAATAAAATGCACCGCTTTATGTCCTCTTCTTGATAGAATAATGGAATAACGTATGGAGAAGGAATGCAAAGTGCACAGGAGAAAAAGAGCAGAGAGAAACATAGAAGGCGTGAAAGGGTATGAATGAAATTGGCACGAGGAGATGAAGTTGAATTGCGTGGGAGAGTAGAAGGGCGTCTAAGAGTGGGCAAATTATTGTGAGCAGGTGTAAAAATAAAGTTCTCCAACCAATGCCAACATTCTTCCTTCCTGTGATGAAATGGGGGAGTTTCTAGTACAAAACCTGGTATGCGGTTAGAGTGGAAATGAGAGGGAAGGAGCTTGTGGTGCATTATCTAGAGTCTGGAGATGACTGCAGATTTAATGTGAGTTGTCCTGGAAGAGATGTATGCAGAAATATGGGAGCAGAGAGAAGTCACGCCTAGGCTGGATGAAATCCCGGAAGGAAACGTGGTTTCATGGAATGCAAAGATTGCAAGATATGCACGAAATGGATTCGTTGAAAGGGCTTTAGAAACTTTGAAGCAAATGCGGATAGTAGGTGTAAATCCAAAATTCCATAATTGAAGCCAAACCCATCTTGCTCGTGATGAAAGAGGTCGGCATATAAGGGAAGCTACGAATAGTTTCGGGTACAGCTTGGCGGCTGGATTAACTTGCAGTAGCACTCAAAACCAGGATGGTAACGATTTAATTCCAAGGTTTGCTCACTCTTAGCTGTAGACCAACTACCAGGTACGTATATAATGAATATTATGGGTTCAGAAGTGGCAACTGTTGCTAGATGAAAGATAGTAGATTCTTAAAATCTTGATGAACAAAATGTCTTCTTGTTTTTTTTTTAAAAAAGGAAATACATCAAAGAAATTAAATGTCGGGCTCTATTAGTAGTTAAGCTGAGTTTAAATTACAAAACATAACACTGCCTGGAAATGAACTAAGATGTATCCTCTACTGTTATTAATTGAATTTTGCTATCAGATTTTATACGTGGAAAATTGGTACAAGGAATAATTGTTCTGACCATGGCTACTTTATTTATGCTTTTGAAGTACTCTACTTATGTGGACAAATTACATTAACTCCAGAATCATTGCTCTTTTTGATAAGTAATATTACACTTCAAGGGATTATGGCTCGTTGTCAAAAATGAGGATTTTCCCTTAACTAAAATTGGGGATTTTACAACATTCAAAATTTATGTAACTCCTTGATAGTTAATTCCATAAAAGAAGCATGCAACCAGACCCACAAGAAGGCTCGTACTTCTATCTCACATTATAAGCCATAATTGATATGAAATACACGAACAAAAAACAATGCACAAAAACTTGGAACAAATGGAATTGTAATAAGTGCAAGGACCCTATGACAAGAAGACTCAAATTGTAAGGCCTACAGAAGTAGTGCATTGAAACCCTAATCAGAACAATTTTTTTTTATTGATTTTCAGTTAGCACCACACATTCCACTTACTACATGTATATGCAATTGTTTAACATAATTTTTCAAGAGGAATGTGGATAGCATTGCTTTAAATGAGGAAATTTTGGTGAAGCTGCAAGCATTTGTTCATGGATATTTACTGAAAAAGCATGAAGATGTTATTTTATATTGCATGCATTACCTACTTCAAATTCAGGCCTAGAGTTTTGACGTGCTCAATGGGGAAATATGGGAGGAGGAACAACACAACTACTAATATATTTGTTTATGATTTGATTCACAAATCCACTCTGCTCTAAAAATCCTCTGAGAATTGCTTCTTAATCTTTTATTCACATAGGCACAGCAGTAGATAAAATTAATAATAATACAAGAAAACAATGGGTTTGCAGTTCGAGATTACTTTATTGCAGAACCTTAAGATTTGATGGAATGAAAGCAAAAATAATAGCAGAACAAAGCAGACCCACAAATAACAGAGCAACATAAAAAATATTAGTATGCAATGCTTTCTCACTAAGAATGTGCATAGAGAAAGCAATCTTCTGCTCGCTCGTTTTTCCCTTGCAGTTTAACACTAAAAAGGAGAGGAAGATAAAGTAAGAGTCCATTTAAGAGGCTATTCAGTTATAAGAACGCCAACAGTCTAATTATGCTTTGAAAGCATAACCGGTATACCAAGATCATCAGCAAAGGATTGATAAAACTTTTATGCTGGACATTTTGCTAGGAAGTAATGTAAATCTCACTTTGACAACACACCTAATGGATATCATCAGTAGGTACTTGACAAATCTCTATAAATGAAAAGTAGCTTTAGAACAGGGCAAATGTAAATTTTTAAAATCGATCTCTGGCACTCCCAATCAGTTTCAAAGAAATGAAAGACTCCCTATAATGGGTGTGCCTTTGGGCATCGGTTTGTTTGAGGATGAAAAGCATGACAAGAAAAACTAATAAGTTCGGTGCTATGTTGTACCCCAGTGCTAAAGAAAAGCAGATAGGGTTCAGGATTCATCAGAGAACAGGTCATTTTTTTATGGATCTCAGTTATAAGAACGTCAGCATGCTAATTATGCTTTGAATGCATAACTGATATATTAGGATCATCAACAGAGGGCTTATAAAGCTCTTACACACATATTCATAGGCCATAAATAAAATCTCACTTTGAAAACACACCACATGGATATCAGCAACTTCACATTTCACAACATGATAAATCTCAATTTGAAAATCAATTGTAAAGAAATGAAAAAAATCCCTATACTGGGTATACCTCTAGGTTTGTCAATGTTCTGCCATTTTATTTTGTTCAAACCACGAAGTGAACTAGCCTTTTTATCACAGACACCTCATTTGACAAGAAATACACTATTCTACCTTCAAAAGTTGAAGACATACCTTGAGGCTTGAATATTTTCAAGAACAGCCATCAAAGCAATAAGTCATCCGCAAAGCGTATCGGACATCTCAGCTCTTCCACTGCACAAAAACTCCATGTACAATAAGCCTTAGGCAAAATGTGTTGAAAATTCTTCTGCTGTTAAACATAAATCACCCCACATACAATCATCTTACCAACTAGTTAGCTGCATGAAATTATCTTCCACATTAGACTTCAGGTAAAAAAATTACATTCATTTTCATCTTCATATTGTGTATCATTTGTTCCCTCCAATTAATTATTGGTGGTTGATCCAGAGGTCTCAATTTTTCTAATCTTTAATTTTTTTAATCTTATCAGGTGTCAACAAATTGAAAGGTATTTGGAACTCCTCCAGCTTCTGTGGCATATTGTAGCAGGGATAAGAACGCAGGTGCAACAGTTAGGGTATTTTTAGCAGCCAAAGAGCTGAACATGGATGAAACGTTTTCCTTGTCACCTCTAGCCAAATCAGATAAGCCTCTAAACACTATTACTGGCACACTGCTTGATTAGCAGATCTGCAAGTAAATACAGTTTCAGAGACCAACATAAGCCTATTAAGATCTTGACATGTCTGGAACTCTCTGGACTTTCATTTTCAATGTAATACCAAAAAGTTTTATATACTAAATTTTGTTAATATTAGTTTGTGGGTATTCATACGAAGAGAGATTCCCCAGAAAAAATGAAATACCGACCATTGCTATGGCTGCACTCTCTTCATCCACAGAGGCCACTTGAAAGTGATCGAACAAGAATTCTCTAAATGCGGCATTATCAACAAAGATATCTGCACTGGAGGCTTTCAGTTCCACCATTACCTTTGGGGTTTCAGGAAGGCAGAATGTACTATTACACATCCCTCCAGTTTTAGTCACTGTAGTTGAACATTAATATATTACCAACATAAACTATAACAGCTGTTAGGCGTTGAATAGGGTCAGATGCAGGCTCACAATTAACAGAATAAAAAGGTAATAAAATGAAATTCAGGCCAGGGAAGAGGGCTTAGCCATGGGAAATGCCTCAAGTTTGCTAGCAGTGTAGAACCATTTTTGGGTCGCTCGCTTCCGGTCAAAAGATTTCCTACATTTCACTGTTTTCAGAGAAAAAATCTTCAGGCTGAAAAATTATGCTGCTTAGCAGATTTGTTTTGTTTCCCAGACGTACATCATAGTTTCCAAAAAGCAGATATTCAAGCTGGTTTCCTATCTCTGTGGTGCCAAATTTCTGCCCAAAGAAAAGTAATGACTCTCAGATCAATAACTTCAGAAAGACAAGGTATGTGTTAAGCAACTAGAAAGGGAAGGAATACATAATATGGCTATATATATATATTATAAACCCATTTCTTATAAGCTATATAGGATTTATGCCTAGATTTAGATATAAACAGCTGTATATAGGCATTCTCTGTTCAATCAACCATTGCAATTTATTAGGTACCCAAATTTTAGAGAGCATTCATAACAGGGTAAAAACAGTTGGGTTTACTATAGAATTGATACCGTCCACTTCCATGAGTCTGTGTAGGCAAAATACTTGGGAATGCTTATATCTCCAATAGAAAGAGAATTATTTGCATTGCCTGCTGTTCCATAGTGCACAACACCGGCTATGTCGAACAAGTCTATCAGCATTTGAGTGGTCACACCTGCATTCAACTACACCAAATCCAAAGCAAAAAGAAACAGGAAAACAACCGACTTTTTCTTTATTCTAACTGGATAATATACACAATACCTTTCATCCTCACCTCTTGAATGCATCTGCAGAAAAAAGAATTGCCAGAGCGTGAGAGAGAGGATGATGAATTTGAAGAAAATTGGACAATGGTGTAACGGGTACTTCCTAAATATAAAAAAATGCCCGTTGCTTTCTCATTTTTATAATTTCAAATTTCAAATTTAATCTGACAAATATATAATAAAACTTAATAATTATAAGTTAATTTAAAATATATTCTGTATGTTTTAATTTTCAATTTTATTTAAAATTCTACAATTTACAGTCATTTATAATCTAGTTTTACAATTTAATTCAAAGTTCTATAATTTATCATAATTTATAATTCATAGTTTACAATAATTTATATTTCTCCAATCTAATTAAGCTAAAGAGTTGATGGTATACATAAAAACAAAAATATAGTCAACATAGATTTAAAAAAAAATAAAACTATAAAATAATTCTAAAGTAAATAAAATAAAATATAATAACTCTTTTTAAATAAAATAACTCTTAAGTAGCCTCCTTGAACTATTTATGAGGAACTCAACTAAGATTATTAATCCACTTCTACAATTGACATCATAAAATTACATATATATACTATAGAATATGATATTTTTGAATTCATAAATATAATAAATTATAGATTTTTTGCAAAATTATAAATAGTATATATTATTATATTTACTCTAGTGGCTTGCTTCTAATGATTTTACCATGCACCTTCATGCAAATTCCTTACTTTATGATCATGCATTAATTGATTGCTTTATTGGCAACAACCTACATTTATTTATTCAAAATTAGTCTCTAAAATTTAATTCACTAAAATACAAAGTGGAAAATTATTTGATTTGGATTTGTTTGTATAACCTTCCTAGGAACTTTGGTTAATGGATGCACTTTACATTATTGGCAATAACTTGGGAACTTGCAGTACTTGATGAGGAATGGTTGGTGGAGAATTCAAAACTATATTCTTGATTATATGTGGTCACAATATGCAAACTTTTTAAAGATAATTAACCTATGTGTGCTTAATGGAGAATGGGTGGAATCAATTGAGATTGAAGAGAAGAAATTATTTTTAATAAAATGTGGTAACTTCTCACATTACCCACAATTACCCACAATTGTTGAATTAGAGAGGACAAAAACTAGGAAGGTATGCACATAATCATGTTATATTTGTTCCTTTTAATGATACAGTTTCTAGTGTAGATACTTTGGAGGTAGAAGAGAAAATCAGTATAGAAATATATTTTAAATTATATGATGAGTTAGGAATCATGAATGTAAGATACATTAGCCAATCTGTGACTAAGATTTTGAAGGCCAATATTGATTCTAGGAGGAAGAGGGAGAGATAAACCAATAAACAAATAGGGAAGGAATTTTTTTGTTTCTAGAGAACAACCTAGCATTAATCACTACCTACTCGGATCTAAGGGAGGAAGCCCTTGCCTTAGAGGGAACTTAATATTTCCTAATGAATAATAGGGGATTGAACACACGTGATCACATAGAAATAATAATGGTTAACGACTACCACAAGGCAAGTAGTCCTATCTTGAGGAACCTCTTGATAGATAACCCCTAAAACTTGGATTTTTCACCATGCACAAATACTTATTCCCATGTGTAGTAGCGTCCATAGTCAAATTTTGAAAATTCAAGTTTCCTACCCCTTCCTATCTTGGAGCATACTATGTTTTCCATGATCATTTTGTTAAAAAATTAGTATAGGATAGATTTCAAACCTCTTTTTCCCTCCAACCATTCATGAGATACAAATTAGAAAGCTTGTTATCATCATTCATCTTCCAACACAAGTTAAATTATAGGATCATCATAAGAGAAATAGTGCAACAAGGTGAATGTCAAAGATCTAAAGTTGTGGATACCCCTTGGAGCTACCAAGCCATGGATATTTTTTGGTTTTATTTACCTTGGCTATTTAACACATTTTTATTCTATTCCATCACTACATATCCATTAGGAACCCACTTCTCTATTCATAGCTAAACTTTTAATCTACAAACTCACTCTATTTCCCTCAAAGAAAAATACTCTTTTCTTCACTTGAAATTCCTCTTATGCCCATTTTCTATATCTCTTTGTATCCATCACATCCTCATATACCACTTTTTCTAGTTTTCTCCCTAAGGTTTAATATAGTGACCATCATTTTTGCACACTATGAATTTATCTAATAGTACTTTGTGTAGGCTAGAATACTCCTAGTAAGGAACACACACACAAAACCTTCTATAAAACACTTGTTCACCCTTGTCATCAAATTCATCTCAAATTATCTCATTGTCAAGAGTCAATGCCAATATTTTGCAAGCAAGAAAAAGAATAAGAATTGGAAGCAAACAAATTCTAAAATTTATGGATTTTTTGGAGACAAAGGCACCTTTTCTTAGGAGGGGTTGTATTTCCCAACTAAAATTAGCAACATACACTTCATATAAAATATTTAACAATGTCCAAAATTTCACTAGACAATTGTTGTCTCCTCATCTCATTTATCAATCAAATTAAACACATACTAAGTGCACACATTCTATTTTCAATTTCTTTGTGTGCTTGCATTGATAGACATTGCATAGTATTGTTAGTAGTAATGTATACTTGAGACTCTAAAGATAAGATGTGAATGTTGACACCTTAAAAGTAGTGGACTTTTAAACTAGAAAGATGGTAATTTGTGTTATAAGGTAGTTTACTTGAAAATAATCCACCCTCTATAATGTCAAATGCATACTTGAGACTCTAAAGATAAGATGTGAATGTTGAAACCTTAAAATTAATGGATTATTAGAGTAGAAAGATGGTAATTATGTTATAAGGTAGTTTACTTGAAAAGAATCCACCCTCTATAATGTCAAATGTATACTTGTCCTTGGTGCCCCTTAACATGAATCCACCCCTATCTTTCCAACATAAATTAATTGCTTTTATTTTCATTTCAATATTGTTTTTACATTGAGCTTGATCTATTAGAAAATAGAGCGAGTAGATTAGCATCGCTTGAATATGGATTGAGATATGAAATGATAAACTCAATAGGGTATGTTATTATGTTGATTTAGAGGTAGATTTAGTAGTTTTTGAAAACACTATATTACATCTATGAATTCTTATACATCACTTTCAATAGATGGGAAGTTTGCATAGTATTTTTTGAGCATATTGAATTTTAGTTGAATAGTCATAGTTATGAACAATTTTTTTTTTGTACATTTATGTGTATCTAACATGGTTAAGCGGTCTAGTTTATCATGTTAGTTAGTTGTGATAAGAATTAAACTAATTGAGAGTAAATTAATTATTGGATTGATTAATTTTAAATTCTATTTGTTTTAAAAGTAATTTCTTAGGTATTGAGTATTATACACCCAATATGCAAAACAAAACAAACGACAAGTAATGTTTTGTATCCATGGTGCCTTTAGTACATGTTTATAGGTCATGTTTATCATACTTGAACTACTATATCTATGGTCTAACATAGATTTGATAACAATGTTTGTGGCATCATCCCTTTAAATTGTTGGGGATTAAAAAAAAACTAAAACTTAATAGTTTGAGTGAATGGAAAATATACCCCAAATCAATCTTGCATTCTAGGTAAACATGAAAATATTCACAATCAAAACTTAATGCCAAGAACCTTCTTAGAGTGTGTTTGTCAAGAATTTTATTTTGTTTATATTTATTTCATTTGAGTGGGTGGCAATTGATGAAGAACTATTTAGAGAAATCGAACCATAGAAAGGGTTGCATACTCACTTATGTTTACATAAAACATAGAATCAAACATGTTTAGATATTTAAACATAATTTTATTGTACCTTGATCCCATGGATATAGTGTATGCAGGTAGTTTGGTGAATGAAGAATTTTACTTGTACACAAATACAAAGTTCTAATGATGAGGTTTTATAACTCTACTCATAAAAACATAAGTAAACTAAGATAAAAATATGAATGACATTGATACTGAAAAGAAGTCCATGGGTGGATTACTTATACTTGACAAGTAGACCAAAAGATGAGTAAGGGTACAAAATACTTGTGTGTGTATACTTCAAGATTGAAAAATTCCTCAATATAGTATTATGGGCATACTTTTGTCTTTTAGTGATTAACTCAAAACCTATTTGGTCCTGATGAATCTATGTTTTTGGAAAGAGAACAATTAATATTTCCTAACCTTATAAATCCATATGGCTAACAAAATTGTCTATCACAATATTGTATTCATCTATTGATCACAATATTCTATGGGTTTCCATCCACAAAATCTCACTTGAACACAAACTGCATAAAAGACACGATAACATAACATGGATAATTATAATTGAAATGTTTTTCTAGTTTTATATGCTACCCACCCAAAAGGTCAAACTAGTCAACCTAGACCCAAAATGGCACCAAGGCCCAAATTTGAATTCTACACTCTACATCATAAGTTGACCTTATAGGCCTTGTAGACTTTCTTGTCAAAGATTTAGAGTTTCTCCTTCTTTTTGACTTAGCATGGGCTAGGTGGTAGCTTTGAATCCTAATCTCCTTTGTGTCACTGAGTCCTTTATATCCTATCGCTCTAACATAGGTTGAGTGATATCCTCTGAAATGAAGAAAGATAGGTGCTACTATTAAATATGTGGATTAAAATGTGATGTGATGAGGAACCTATTTTTCTTTATTTCATTAGGAAATGAGATCCCCACAAAGAATTGATTATCGACCCCTAGATGGATCAAGTTAATGTGAGAATCTTTAGATTTCCTTATGACTGAAGGATGGGGGTCAAGGTCAAACAACACTTTGGGGAGAAAAATTAAAAATAGCAAATCAACACCAAAATGCAATCTAACACTTGAAACTTGAAGATTAAGCTCAATATTTGCAGAACCAAAAAATAAAATGCAGATCTAAGAAGGGCAGAAACATGTGTACAATCACTAAAAGTGATTTTTGGAAGTTGATTTAAGACTCATTCATTGAATGGTTTCAAGCACAAGGATTTCAACAATCTTTTGGGAGCCTCTGGTGCAAATTTGTAGCTTCTGATTTGTCTAGGTTTTAGTTAAAAAAAATTTGAAATTCGATCTATAGATTATATTCTGTGATTTAGCAACAACTTTGAAAACTTTGACAACTTTGACAACTTTTACAACTTTGTAAATCATACACATCAAAAAGTTTTCAAGCCTTCTTTAGCCTAAATCTGCAATCACATACATAAAAGAGAAAAATGTTTGGTTTTGAGTGAATGGAGATTTGCCTTAGTCAAACCCTGTTTTGGTAATCAAACCTTGAATTGAAATAATGAAATGAAAGGGAGAATGAGGAATGAAAAAACATATATTACCATTCAAAAAACCCTAGTAGAAACCTTGATAATGGGGATCTTAGGAGAACTGCAACTTGCATGAAATGGCTGAGTTGGATGTGGATCTTGACACTTGAAATTGATGCTTGAAATGCTTGAATTGATTTTGAAACCTACATCACAATGTTAGCTCCAAAAACATGCATGATGCAAAAATACTTTGACATGATGAATATATCTTGAATGTTGTAATAAATCTATGATATATTTGCTCTTGAATGCCCTTAATCATCAACTTTAGTTCTTGTGAATTCATAAAAATTCTAGGTGAAACTTGAAATGACCTTGTATTTATAGATATGTATCCTATTTCCCAAAATTCAAATATCACAAGCCGACATTGAATTATGGATTTGAAGATGTTAAAATACCAATAAAAACATAATTTAAATTTAGGTCCAAAGGTCTGGGGAAGACCCATTTGCCTGAATGGGTCCTAAGTCCCTATACCTAGAACACACATTGCTCGATGTAAAGTGTTATGTTTAGACATTAATTATTGTTGGGTTTCCCCTTGTAAAATATAATTAAATAGGCCTTGTAAATGAATTAAAGGGATAATTAAGACATAATTAAGCTCAATTTAATTAAGATGTCTCAAATAAGTGTGTAAATGTAAAGGGGTACATTTAACAACACTAAATTAAGGCATTATTAAGTCTATTTTAAATAGGAGGGCCCAAAAAAGTGAGAAAATGTAAAGCGTTATATTTTTCTACACTACATTTAGCCCCCACTTAAGTGAGATGATGACCTTGTTGTTGGAATTGTGAAACAAGCACAAAACCATGAGCCACATGATCAAACAACAAAAAAAGACACCTTCCACGCAAAAGATCTGCAAACAATATATGCAATAATCTTCAACAAGAAAAAGCTACAAAAGAGACTTTCAAGAAGATATGAAAGCTTTAGATAATATCCAAGAGATATTTACAATAAGGGTTGAATGCTTATTAGAGCAAAGCCCTAAATGAGAAAGTGATCAAATCATGACAAGTGTTAACATCACATGAGATGAGACATAATGATCTAATATTAACTCAACTAATTAAACATTCCTAAGTTTAGCTAAAGTGAGTGAGAATAAATTTGACTAATAATCAATTAAAGATTAATTAATTATTAGCTAATGCATGATAATTCTAACACTTTTGTCAAACTCACAATAAAGAAAACAATGAAGAGAGGTCTAATTGTACAATTGTTGGAAGGATAAGATGGCAAAGATCAAGGAGGGTGAGAAAGCCTCCAAGATTTAAGATCTCATGGAAAAACCAACAAAGGCACAAAGAGACACATGCTTATGTGAAACATATATATGTATGCAAAAATGACAAGATAATCAAACAGTGCCAAAGAAAAAGAAAGAAAAAGATAAAAAGAAAGGGGTGGATCAAACCTTGATTGTCCAATGCAATGTGGATCATGCCTCAACTATTTGTCCAAAAACATATACAAGTGGAAATCATTGTCAACTATGCAAATAACAATGCATGCTCACACAGGCTAGTGAAATTTGTTGTCCACTAGGTGAGCCCCCAAGAGTGGCAAATGAGAGAATCTTATTAGGCTCCCACACCATACCAAAGTTATTACCTCCAATAAATTTAATAAGGCACCACACATTATGAAATTTGAGATTCATAAAGCCTAGCAAGTTTTGTTATGCTAAACACTTATGAACAAACAAGGCACCATAGGCAAGCAAAGCACATTATGCTTGGTGGCCATGAAAAAGGGTTGAAACTTCGACATTCATAAGATTAGCAAGCTGCATTATGCTAAACACTTATGAATAAAATGCAAATAGGATAAGACATGTTCAAAGAGGTTTTACTTAGTTCATGTAAGGTCTTTTCTTAGGGAAAATCGCACCTAATGTATCCAAGAGAGGACAAGTTTAGGATAAAAAATTCACAACTTAGGGAATGCAACACATAGCATCACCACTAAGAGGAAATTTGTATGCCAAGAAAGGTCACACTCTTGGAGGACATCAAACCCAATGACACCATCAAGAAGAAGACACATCACAAGAAGTAAGAAGACCACTCAATGAAACATAAGATATAGTCCAAGATCTCCAAAATGATAATGCTAATGTATCCCCCACTTTAAAGAAATTCCTAACACCACGCTCGCTGTGAGAAATTAATTTAAAGTAGCAAACAATAAGTGCTAAACAATGAAGAAGACATAAGAGCTTATTTGGAAAGCCCGATGCCAAGTCATATGTTTCCAAATAAAGCTACATCATGAAAAGGAAGGGGTTGCCCCCAAAATGAAATTCCAAAATCACATAAAAGATCCACAGATTTGGGGTCGGTGTATGTCTTTGCTACAATGATATTATAGAGCTCGTATACTTCATCATTCCCCAAATAACTAATGGAAGAGGAAGAATGACACATAAAGAGCGAAAACAAAGAAAATATTTTGGTGAACATGGAAGAGACCTAAATGTCTCAACTCCTTGTGTCATCCCCAAAAGAAAATACATGAAAAAAGAAAAGATAAAGGGTTTATGACATATAGAATAATGTATATACAAATAGAGGAATGAACATGAAGACACATGAAACAGAACAGTACGGTGGATCACATTACGCACATGCAATCAAATAAAGAACATGAAAAGAAAAAAAGACGAGACTAGTAAGGCACATGCGATTCAACCTATAGCATGTCGTCTGCATCCCAATCTTTTTCATCATATGTGAAAGGTGGAAAACTAGCCAAAGGGACAACATCAAGTGCCAAACTAGGACAATGACCAAGTTCAACACATGGTGAATCACTCTTTGTAGGAGGATCATTATAATTGTTATCATTTAATCTCATGGAAGAGGAAAACAATAAATTTAACTCTTTATGAACTTCCTCATCCATAGAAGGTTCTTGTTCTTATTGTAGTCGAGGTTTAGGATTTTCTTGTTTTAGTGAAGGTGGAGAATCATCATACATTACTTGAGGTAAGTAGAATTTAATTTTCTATGTTGTTCTTTTCTTCTTTTTCTTGTAACAAACAAACAATAGCACGGCGTCTACGCCAGTGCTCTCTAGCATTTCCGTTCTTTTTCATTCAATTTTTAAGTTGTGATTGTGCAGGAGCCAGTTTATCAACCATAGGTTTCTTTTTTCTTCCCTTGATGAATGAAAGGAGCCATGGGAGGTTGTTCAACCACTTTCTCTTTAGATTTATAAACTTGTTTGATTTTAGGAGGCACTACAAGACTTATTTGGTTATCTCGTGGTCTCTTGTAGGAAATAGGTGGAGGATTTTCTATGTTTTGGTCTTGGTTACTTAAAAGTGATTTTGGTTCAATCATAGTCTCATCAAGGATAAGAGGCTCAATCATGGGTTGAGGCATATTGGTAAGGGATAATTCTGCTATGCACTTTTCCTTAAAACTTTTGATAGGATTTGAAGAATAAGTCTTCATGAGGTGTAATAGGTTCCATAGGTTTGGGACAAAAGAAATTCAATGAGAAATTCCCACAGGAAGATACAAGATTAAAGCCACTATGATGCACCATAAAGATCTCATTTCCAAATGGAAACTTTAAGAATTTATGCACAACCAATGGGACGACATTCATGGAGCGAAGCCATGGATAGCCTAACTTCACATGAAATTGGTCCAATGAAGGGATGCTAGAAAATGAGACACTTAATTGTTTCAGTACAAATTTTAATGGAAGATTTATCAAGCCTATCATAGGGCAAGAAAAACCATTATGCGTTTTTATCCATGCTTTCAATTTTTCATAATTAGCTTGATAAAGCTCATGCACAAATAGGAATTCTTTAATGATCACAATCTCTACACAAATGAGATCAATTAATATCCCATTAGTAGGTTTGTCATTGATTCTTCCAGCTATGTAAAGAGGACCATTGTGTGCATGTTTCATTTGTTGCAAGTATGAAGGTGTTGTCATTAATGTCAATTGGTTAACTGGTTGTTGTTGTCATTGATATCATGGATAATGGTTATTAGCTGCATATGTCGAGGATATTGAGAAAATTGTAAAGGAAAAAGGTTGCAGGTGTTTACTGGTTGCTCTGGGATTTGCTCCTATGTTTGTGTGGTTCAGACATGTTGATCATGATTGTTGGAAGATGCTATATCTAATTTTTGGGTTTTTGGATTGTTGTGCACTGCAAATTATGTTCACTAGTTGTGAATGGTGTTTTTCAGTGTATTTGGCTGAGGTACGAGAGAAATGTAGTTGCTCTGGATTTCTTCTTTTTTGAGTCTTATGAATTGTGGTTCTGGAGTTAAGCTGATATGATTGTATTGAAGATAATTTTATTATCTAGAAGGATTGGATCATGTTAAGGTTTTATGTGCTTATTTATTTATGTGTTTTACATTGGTTTGGCCAACCTTGTGTTTAGCACCACTTTCAAAGCTTGTTGAAGCATGTGTTTGGGTTACCCTCATTCTAATTCCACCCTAGAATGTTTTGGCGCCGACCTAATTTGAATTTGTAAATGCAAATGGTGTGTGGCTAACTTTGGATATGTTTCAAAGTTGAAGATGGTATAAATACAAGATTAGATATTGGTAAAATAGGTATGAATAATGCAAGCAAGATAGATGCAAATCAGTGTGTATGTGAGTTGGTACAGATAGTGCAAAATATAATTGTGAGTTTTCGGATGTAGTGAGTTGATGGTGTACTTTATCATTCATTCATGTTTGCAAGTGTTTGAAAAAATTGTGGTGGATATCTTTATTGTATTGAGATTGTTTTTCTCTGTGTAACAAAGCCCTTTTATCTTCTTTTTAATTATGTGGCAGTGATCCCTCCAGGTGGTTAACCCTTGGTGGACAATGAGTCCTGATCTAGACATCGAGTCTTGTTTTGGTAGCGAGTCTTCTCTGGCAGTGATACTTTGTAATCGATTTTGATACTGTATATTGTGAGCTAATTCTCACCGTGGCTTTTCCCTTATTGGGTTTTCCATGTAAATCTAGTGTTATTGTGTATGTGTGATGCTTTTATGTTTCTTCCTTTGCACTTAATGATTAATCAGAGTAGCAAAGTAAAGGATTTGTGATTGACTTAATTTCCAATGAAAATTTTAAAGGTTAAAGTTTGTTACAATTGATTCAACCCCCTCTCAGTTGTCTTGTTCAACATAATTATGTCATGTTGTGAGAAAGAAATGCCAACCAAAATTTTGGTCAGGCCCTTATGAGGTTGAAATTTAATGAAGTTGATCGAAGGGTTTATAATATTCTTCTCTTTATTTATTATGTGATGTTGCATGGTATGACTAAGGCTACTGACCATTTCTAGTCCTTGTTTAGTTTTAATCAGCTTTCTTATGTTTTCTATCGAAGGAACTGCATTATCCACGATGGGTTCAAAACTTACAAAGTTTTGCAATTTGTCAAGCTCTTCATCCATCCTTCTAAGGCTCTCATGAGGGACATTAGCAATAATTGTATCAACATCATTCATATTAGGTGTGGCTAGGAGAAGTCATGGGAAATGAAGTGTTAAGGGTATGATCCATAGTGGGTGGACTAGTGTCAACACTGTGAGTGAAAGAGTTAGAAAACCCAAAATCCATGATGGATGATGTATCATTGGATGACATGAGTCTTAGACTACATCTCATGACAGTATTGGCAACATGCACCATGTTGTGAAGCTCATACAAGTTTCACAAACCCAAGGTGCACCCAAAAATGAATAAGAGGTAACATGCAATGAAATACCCTAGAATGTAAAGTGCAATGCAAGTATATAAAAGCAATTTTCAAATTTTAAAAAAGACAACTTTCTGATTATGCTATGCAAAAACCTAAAAATGATGTCATTTAGATGCAATTTGGAATTCAAACAATGCATTGAATTTGACCAATTAATCTTAATGTGAATAATTTTAGATAACAAAAATTCTAGAAACTGAAACAACAAACTAAATACAAAAACATAGAATGTAGAAACAATGATTTTAATGCTAAATTTTTTGGGAAAATATCTGATCAGGGACTCGTTCGACCATGGGTGAATCGATCTCACTTCAAGGTTTTTAAAAATTAATTTTCAAGTTTTTGAGATAATTTCTATGGTTTTTCAGATTCTAGTTTTAGATAGTAAGTTACAGTTTCAAATTTTTGTAAAATGAGATCTAAATGCAAGTTCAAAATAATGCTAAATGACAAGAAAAAATACCTAATTTGAGATGTAATTTTGATTCAATTTCCAGACATAAATGACCAATTATGCAACGTTATGTAAACACTATGCAAAATGATTGATATTTTTTAAATTTTCTAGATTTTAAATTATGCAAAAATGCAAACCTAAAACCCTAAATGAGATGCAAACTAATGTAAGAAAACAACCCTAAATGAGATGTCAATCAATGCAATGCAAATGAATGCGAAACCTAGATCTAGGGTTGAAAATGGACTCCAAATCAACAAGATATGATGCTCAAAAGTTGAGTTCACCAAAATGAAATGGAGAAAAATAGGTGTTACTATTAAATATGTGGATTAAAATATAATGTGGTGAGGGGCCTATTTTCCTTTATTTCATTAGGAAATGAGATCCCCACAAAGAATTGATTATCAACCCTTAGGATGGATCAAGTCAATGTGAGAATCTTTAGATTTCCTTATGACTGGATGATGGGGGTCAAGGTCAAACAAAAATTTAGGGAGAAAAAATTAAAATTAGCAAATCAACACCAAAATGCAATCTAACACTTGAAACTTGAAGATTAAGCTCAATATTTGCAAAACCAGAAAATAAAATATAGACCTAACAAGGGCATAAACATGTGTACCAGTCACCAAAATTGCTTTCTGGAAGTTGATCTGAGACTCATTCACCCATGGGAAAATGGGTCCAAGTACATGGATTTCAACAATCTTTCAGGAGCCTCTGGTGCAAATTTGTAGCTTCTGATTAGTCCAAGTTTCATTGTGAGAAAGTTAGAAATCCGACTTCTAGGTTAGATTTTGTGATTTAGCAACAACTTTGACAACTTTTGCAACTTTTTAAATATTTCACTTCAAAAGTTCTTCAAGTCTTCTTCAACTTAAATCTGCAATCACATACATAAGAGAGAAAAATGTTTGTTTTTGAGTGAATGGGGGTTTTCCTTGGTCAAACCCCGTTTTGGTAATCAAACCTTGAACTGAAATAATGAATGAAAGGGGGGATGGAGAATGAACAAAGCTATGTTACTATTCAACAAACCCTAGTAGAAACCTTGATAATGGAGATCTTAGGAGACCTACAACTTGCATGAAATGGCTTAATTGGATTTGGATCTTGACTCTTGAAATACATGAATTGATCTTGAAACCTACATCACAATGTTAGCTCCAAAAATATGCATGATACAAGAAGACCTTGACATGATGAATAGATCTTGAATGCTATAATAAATCTCCAATATATTCTCTTTAGTTCCCTTAATCATCAACTTTAGCTTGTGAAGTCACATACAAATTCTAGGTGAAACTTAATGAAATGACCTTGTATTTATAGATATGCATCCTTTATTTCACAACATTCAAATATCACAAGTCGTCATTAAATTATGGATTTGAAGATGTTAAAATACCACCAAAAACTTAATTGAAATTTAGGTCCAAAGGTCTAGGGAGGACCCATTCACCCATGGGCCCTAGGTCCCTATACTTGGAACACACATTGCTCAATGTAAAGTGTTATGTTTAGGAATTAATTATTGTCAGGTTTCCCCTTCATAAAATGTAATTAAATAGCCCTTGTAAATGAATTAAAGGGCTAATTAAGGCATAATTAAGCTCAATTTAATTAAGAGGGCCCAAATAAGTGTGTAAATGTAAAGGGGTACATTTAACAACAATACATTAAGGAATTATTAAGTTCATTTTAAATAGGAGGGCCCAAAAAAGTTAGAAAATGTAAAGGGTTACATTTTCTACACTACATCCTCAAACCTCGATCCTCGATGATTCTTTGGCATGTGTTGAGAAGTAACCTCAATAACTGATCTATGACAACACTTTGGCATGCGTCAAGTAGCAACTTCAATCCTTGATCTCCAAAAACACTTTGACATATGATGAGAAACAACTCCAATCCCTAATCTCCAACAAATTTCTGGCATGCATCAAGCATAAACCCTGATCTATGACCTCCAACAACTCCTAGAAATGGGTCAAACGACAACTCTGATTCCCGAACTTCGACATCACCTTGGGAAATAAATCTTTTGTCTACTTTTTGAAATATGGACATGATAAGTCCTCCCTCCCCAAAAATTTTTGTCCTTAAGAAATGCAAATTAGGATGTTCGATAATCTGAATCCCTTCCCATGTGGCATCTTCAACTAATAGGTTTTTCCATTGTAGTGTGAAAAATTGTACTCCTTTTTAGGTGATAGTACAATTTCATGCTTAGTTTGGACCTATTTTAGTGACCCTTGGATTTATGCATTTTCAACACCTCCTAACTAGGTACTAATCACCTAAATTATGCATTATGAGGCCTATTTTATTATTTTTTTATAAATTGCAAGCATTGAACAAATGCATCCAAATATTCCTTTGCCCTCGATAATAAATTTATTAGAAAATAAGGCCAAGACCCATTCATCCTAGGGCATGTGGGTTCTATTCTATCCGAGACCAATTTTTGATATGTCAAAGTGGCCATTTTAACATTCAAAATTCAAGTTATAAATGTCAGCTTTCATGATCTAATTTTTGAGAAATTAGAGGAACACGTATAAATACCTAGTCTTTTCACCATTTGAAACTATAATTCAAGAGAGTGAAAGAAAAAAGCAACAAGAGAAGAAAAGATGACAAGGGAGCAAACCCAAGACACGGAAATAATGCACATAACTAGCAAACTTTATTATTATTCAATAATGGAAATCTTACATGCAGAGGATCCCAAATCCTCAAGCTCTATGATACATGTAAGCTACAAAAGTTTCATAAATAACAGAAATTATAGAAGTTCCCCTTTTCGCAGCATGCGAACTCCTTTTTCCCCAAAAAGCTACCAAGATCATAAAAATACCCTCATAAATAACCCTTTTTTCATTTGGAGCCAAAATAAATATTCAAGTTATGAGTTTTGGTAGATTGGCGCTAAGAACTACAATTTGAAACTCAAAAATTAAAACACCATTCGAAAATCAACATATTTTGAAAGTGTACCAACTTCTGGGAGCCATAACTTTTGATCTAAGACTCCATTTTTTGAACCGTTTGAACCGTTGGAAAGGTCTCGAAGTCAAGAATGTGCTAAAAATATGTTATGCCAATTTTAGCAAGTTTTCGGGCCATTTCAGGGGCTGTTTAGTTCCTCAAACCTAATCTGGAAGGTTTTCAAGTACTTTTCTGGGAGACTGAGACTGCAATATCTTTCAAACCGGGAATGCTCTCGGCCTAATTCTTTCACCAATTTTTTTTTTTTTGAATCCTCCCATATAATTTTTGTTCCAAAACACCTTCAAATTCCAAAGGTTGCTAAAAATAGCAACAAATTCCAAAAGCTGCTAAAAATAACATTTGACCAGAAAAAGCAGAAAAACAAAACTAAAAGTGAGGATTTACATAATGATGAAAAGGGTATCCAGAAATGCAAAGACATCTAAAAAAATCTAACTAAAGGAAATATAAATGCAATGCATATTTTTGGGTGATGCAAGATTGCCCTTACACCACTGGATGCTCCTGCATTAGACACCCAAGGTAATTTGAGAAGTGCCCCATCATGTCTCAGATGGTTGAGAAAAACCCAAACAGTCAACCTCTGTTTTGGACATCCAAGATGAGTCTTCCATAGGCCTTACTCTCCACTTTGCCAAATATTCTTCATATTGGCTATTTTTGGTACTCCTTCCCACATGACTATCCAAGTTGCTTCAATCTCCTTCTCTGAAGTAGATGCTGGAATGCCACATTGTTCCATTGCTGGTACTTCCTCTGCGCCACCTTCATAATACTCTGTCAAATTTGAAATGTTGAACACAGGGGAAATGTTGACTCCATCTGACAATTCTACCTTATATGCTTTCCCTGAATCATGCCTCTTCAAAATTTTACAGGGACCAAACTTCTTCATCTTTAATTTGTTATAGGTTCCCACTGAAAACCTTTCCTTCCTTAAGTGGACCATCACTTCATCACCTACCTAAAACTCCTTATTCCTCCTCTTCTGATCTACCTTAGCCTTATATTGCATATTCATCTAATTGATATGTTCTCTTACCTCCTCATGTACATTCTTGATGTGCTCTGCAAATTCTTCGGCTTCAACACTAGTCTTCTTCTCCTGGTCCATCTTCCTCAATTATGGGGCGGTTCTAGGATTGCCTCCATACACAATATGGAATGGTGATCTACCAATGCTTATGTTGACAGAATTGTTGTAAGCAAATTCTGCCTGGGGTAAGATCATGTCCCATCCCTTGGGTTTATTTCCTACTAAGCATCTTAGTAGGTTACCCAGACTTCTGTTCACAACCTTAGTCTTCCCATCAGTTTGTGGATGGTGTGCAAAACTGAACTTCAACTTTGTCTTCAACTTCTTCCACAAGGTCCTCCAAAAGTATCCCACAAACTTGGTATCATGATCTGAGACTATACTCTTTGGCAGACCATGTAGCCTCACCACCTCTCTGAAGAACAAGTCAGCGATGTGGACTGCATCATGGGTCTTCCGGCATAGAATGAAATGCACCATCTTTGAAAATTTTTCAACTACCACAAACACTGAATCATTCCCTCTTTGCATCCTTGGCAAACCAAGAACAAAGTCCATACTTATATCTTCCTAAGGCCGCTCTAGTACAGGTAAGGGCTGATACAACCTGATATTCTAGCTCACTCCCTTAGCCATCTGACACACCCTGCAACTCTGCACAAACTTCCTCACATCCTGTGACAATTGCGGCCAATAATAATGTTCACTAATAATGGCAATAGTCTTATCTCAACCAAAATGTCCTTCCATTCCTCCACTGTGCTTCTCCTTTATGAGGTTCTCCCTCATGGAATTCCTTGGAATACACAATTGGCTTCCTTTAAACAACATGTCATCCTGGATTATGAAATCCAACCACCTTGTCCTGTCGACTGTAATAGGCTCCTTGCAAGCTTTCCAAGCCTCTGCAAAATCAGGATCTTCAGGGTACAATGTCTTGAGTTCATTGAACCCAACCACTTCAATCTGCATCTCTTTCAACAATGTTTGCCTCCTACTTAAGGCATCTACAACCCTATTCGACCGCCCACTCCTATGCTTTAAAACAAAGCTATAGCTTTGCAAAAATTCTACCCATTTCATATGCCTTTGATTTAATTTCCCTTGACTATTTAGATACTGTAATGCTTGATGATCAGTAAACAAAACAAACTCCTTTGGCAACAGATAATTTCTCCATTTCTTTAATGCTTGAACTATTGCATAAAATTCTTGATCATATATAGAGTACTTTCTTTTTGCATCATTTAACCTTTCACTAAAATAGAAAATGGGCTTACCTTCTTGGCTCAACACTGCTCCAATGACACAACCACTAGCATCACAATCCACCTGAAACACCTTATTGAAATTTGGAAGGGCTAAAATTGGTTGCTCTATCACTTTTTGCTTCAACATATCAAAACTCTTCACTGCTCCAATGCTCCACTTGAACTCTTTTCTATCCCCTTTCATTGCTTTAGTCAAGGGTGCACAAATACTACTAAAGTTTCTAATGAACTTTCTGTAAAAACTGGCTAGACCATGAAAAGATCTCACCTTAGTAGCAGTTCTTGGGGTAGGCCATTCCAGAATAGCCTTCACCTTCTTTGGGTCCATCTTGAGACCTTTTGCTCAAACAACAAACCCCAAGTACACTAACTCCTTCCTCAAAAAACTACACTTATTCAGATTAATCAACAATTTGTCTTCTCTCAAATTTTCAAAGACTCTACGAATATGAACCAAATACTCACCCAAGGATTTACTGAATATCAAAATATCATCTAAGTACACAATAACAAATTTTTTGAGAAACTCTTTCAATACCCCGTTCATGAGCCACATGAATGTGCTCGGTGCATTGGTTAACCCAAAAGGCATGACTAACCACTCGTACAGGCCCTCTTTGGTCTTGAAGGGGGTCTTCCATTCATCTCCCTCATGAATCCAGATTTGGTGATACCCGCTCTTCAGGTCAATCTTTGTGAAGTACTGCGCTCCACTCAAACAGTCGATCAAGTCATCTAATTGTTATCTTATTTATGGCTCGGGAGTCTATGCACATTCTCGACTCCCCATCCTTCTTCAGTGCTAGTACTGTAGTTACTACACATGGACTCAGACTCACTCGAATCAAACCCTTTCTCAACAACTCTTGAACTTGTCTATTCAACTCTTTATTTTCTGCAGGAGTCATTTTGTGAGCTGCCTTATTTGACAAACTAGCTCCAGGGATTAAGTCAATCTAATGACTAATCTTCCTCACTGGTGGTAAACCCTCAGGCACATTATCAGGAACAATCTCGTGAAACTTGCCCAATAACCAAGAAACTTCTATTGGTACATTCTCATTATCCTCTTTATCCATTCTAGGAATCAATGCATAACATAGATTCTCATGCTTCATGCCTTCTAAAAATTTCCTTCCATCAACATAACAAACCCTAGCACTACTACATACCTTTTCTTCGACCTCCTTTAGGGGATTTAGCTTATGGCGGACTCCATCCTTCGTCAAGGAATAATCGTTTGCACGACCATCATGTATAGCTCGCCTGTTGAACTGCCATAGCCTCCCCAACAACATGTGACATGCATCCATGGGAATGATATCACAGAGTACCTCATCACGATAGCTCCCAATTTTGAACTTCACCAGGCACTGCTCATTGACCAGAACTTTGTGATCTTTCTACAGCCAAGCAATTCAATACGGATGTGGATGCCTTTCCCTCTTCAACTTTAGTTTTGCAACCATCTCTTCTGACACCAGATTATCGGTGCTTCCACTGCCAATAATGACATCGTAGCATTTGCCTTCACATTTGCACCTTGTGCAAAACAGATTCTTCTTCTATTTTGGCTCCTTCTCCCTAGTCACCAAGGCTCTTCTCACCACTAGGGCTTCTCCCCTTTCAACATCAGCTGAATGCTCAGATTGGGCCTCCTCATCTACATGTGCAACCCTTCCACGACCTTCAAGTCTTCTATCTATCCTTTCTTAGTGTTGTGGACATTCATAGGCTCGATGCCCTTCTTCACCACACTAGAAACAAGTTCCTCTAAAACCACCTCTTCCAGATCCTTGTTCAGATCTACCTCATCCTCTACCTCTCTGATCACCACCATTTTGATCACGTGGGCGATATAAATTATCACTCCTCTGTCCTTAGTTGGTACCCACATCTCCATTTTTCTTCTCATCCTCATTTCGGCTTCCAGAAGATCTTCCACCACCCTTTCCACTTTGACCTCCTCTTCCTTTTTGCTTGTTATCAAACCTTTTGTTCAACTTTCAGGGCGAACTGGTACACGTCCTCAATGGTGGTCATTCTAACCAGGCTTAACTCCTCTTGAATGCTCGGTCGTAACCCATTAAGATAACGAGCTACCTTCTGCTTGTTAGCCTTTGCATGTCTCATTTTGATGATCATCATATGAAAATATTCCATGTATTCTTTCACAGATCTACTTCCTTGTTTCAACCCTTGATATTTCTTTAGTAGTTCTAACTCGTAGTCCACTGGTATAAATTGCTTCTTTAGTTTCTCCACCATGTGATCCCAACTGCTGATCTTTCCTTTTCCTCTTTGATTTCTCTCCAAATGGATCTCTTTCCACCAAATATTAGCATGGCCCTTCAGCTTTGTTTTTGCAAACTTAACCCAATCTGGGTCCTCTAATTCTTCATACTCAAAATACTCTTCTAGCTCATTGAGCTAGTCGATCAACTCTTTTGGGTTCAGAGTTCCAAAATAACTGGGGACTTCTATTCTGGGTTTTTTTCTGATCTTCGAAATGGCCCTAATCAGCCACATTTGATCTTGATCAATTGCTACTTCTTCCTCTTCTATATCTGCATCTTCCATCTCTTCTTCATCCTCACTTTCTCCTCTTCTTCCTGAGTTTAACTCTCTTCTCATCTGCTCTTGCAATGCATCAATTTGTCTCTGAAGGGCTTTGAAACCCTCAACTGCCAATGGATCTCTTCCACGAGCATTTCTGCCACCTCTGGCACCACCACGCCTACCAGGCATCACTCTTGGAGGCATCTTGAATACCTCAAACCCACAACCATGGTCCTGGTATGAACTGCCTCACGATTGGTGATCTGTTCACACGGTCAAGAAAACCTGCTCTGATACCACCTGATGAGGGAGCAAACTCGAGACACAAAAATAATGCACATAACTAGCAAACTTTATTATTATTCAACAATGGAAATCTTACGCGCAGAGGATCCCAAATCCTCAAGCTCTGCGATACATGCAAGCTACAGAAGTTTTAGAAATAACAAAAATTACAGAAGTTCCCCTTTTCATAGCATGCAAACTCCTTTTTCCCCAAAAAGCTACCAAGATCATAAAAATCCCCCCATAAATAGCCCCTTTTTTGTTTGGAGCCAAAAACAATATTCAAGTTATGAGTTTTGGCGGATTGGTGCCAAGAATTACAATTTGAAATTCAAAAATTAAAACACCATTCGAAAATCAACATATTTTGAAAGTGTACCAACTTCCGAGAGCCATAATTTTTGATCTGAGACTCTATTTTTTGAACCGTTTGAACCGTCGGAAAGGTCTCGAAGTCAAGAACATGCTCAAAATTTGCTACACTGATTTCAGCAAGTTTCAGGGCCATTTAGTGCCTCAAACATAATCTGGAAGGTTTTCAAGTGCTTTTCTGGGAGACTGAAACTGCAATATCTTTCAAACCGGGAATGCTCTTGGCCTGATTCTTTCACCAATCTTCTTATTTTTTTGTTTTTTTTGGTGTAAATAAGTATTTTACTTATTAAAATTTACTTAAGCTTACTTAGGGAATGCATATCATTATAGGTTGCACTTGTGACACCTAGTTATTTGCATCTTGCATCTAGGTTTGTGCATACATTGAGAGATATGAGTTGGACATTTAGGGAAGTGTGTGTAGGAGAAATTACACTCTTTGTGGTGTGATCTATTTATCACCTTTTTATCTCCACTTTTTGTGGCATGATAATTTCACCTTTGGTGGGTGATCCACCTTTCATGGAATTATCTAGTATTTCTTTCTACCTACCCTACATTTGATTGGGACACTTGTCTCATTCATGTCCCTTTATTGTGTCCTAGCTTGCCTTTATAAGCAAGCCTTGTACATGCTTGTAATTATCTATCTTCATGAGCATCTTCATGCATATTGAGAATATAGTTATCATATTCTCTCATCTTGTCTCTCTTTTGTGCTATGTTTAGTCTCTTGATCCTGTTGTTTCTTTTCATAAGTTCTTACATGGTATTAGAGCAGTTGGAGGTCCTTTGCATAGCCATTTGTGGGAGATCTTAGCTCGTGTGAAGGTGGTCAAGAGACAAATTTGAGGAGCAGCAGCATTTTGGTGCATCCTAGACCAGATTTGACCTCAAATTTGGATTGAGAAGGCTATTTTCAGTCAAGATTGTCTTTCGTTTCATCAAAATCCAACACCGAGAGCTCTAGATCAAATTTTTTTGCCAATTTGGTACCTAAGTAGAGGCAAGTACTCTGCAACATACCACAGGGGGGTACGCGGCCTGCCATGTGGCAGCACCCCACCCCACCTGTGGCTCACCTCCCATTGGTGCCCACACCTTACTGATTGGTCTTTGTCCTACCAACTACCACAGTCTTCTTTCGACAGATATTTCAGAATCATCGATGATATTCAAAACTTCATCGATGGCAACTCCCGGCCTCCAGCTATGCAATATTCAGTGACTTCATTTTTTCAACCTGCCATGCGGCCACTATTCATCGGCAATGGCTAGGCCCCACACATTTCGTAGCCACCACAAAAAATCCAGCATCGGTTTATTCTACTAGCGGCCACATTTAAATCTCTGACAAGAAGAGGTTTCGACGAAGACCAGAATATTCCGGAGTGAAGCATATTTCGTCGGCCAGCTGCTCTTCTAGATGACGTCCATTTAAATGTCAAGTTTTAGCTCACAATCGTGAGAATATTCTGGCAGTAGAAAGCATATTTCGTCATCATCAAAAAATTTCAACGAATGGTGCATTTTCCGTTAATGGGTGGGAAACCGTCAAATTTAGCCTACTAGATCTATGTGATGGCCAAATGACCGTCAAGTTTAATCACATGAAAGGATGACGTCAGCGATACGTCAGCAAGATTTTGAAATTTTTTGCCCCCTCACGGATGAGCTTTTTGATTTCATAGTCCGACTTCAAATGCCCATATCTTGCTCGTTTTGACTCCTTTTTTCTGAGAATTGTGTTTTGATTTGGGCTAATTTATCATGTACTTCGCAATTATGTACTCGGTTTCTGATTTTGGTGGACATATTTTCCAGAATTTTTAGTTTTTCAACACTGTACCTGTCCAATCCTCAAATATGCAACTTATGAGGCTTCATTTAGGCACATATCAACTCCTTTTCATGTGCCATTTTTTTTTAAAGTGCAGTATTTTTCGTCTACTTCTTGAATCTGCAATCAGTTTGAAGTGATCTTGAGTGGATTTTATACTTTTAGCATATGTCTTTTTTGGCCTATTTGGCACTTGTATTGCATAGATATGAATTTAGGTCTTTGCTTCATTGTTCTAGTATGTTCTCAACCTCATTTTGGAAAGTTGTAAATCAAAAATCATAAGTCCACTTAGCCAAATTGCAAGTGGCCTATTGTACACGCACTGCATTATAAAGTGCCAAAATAATCTCTTTTGGGGGGGTACTTTGATTGAGTGAATTTGGGGGGGTTTCTCTTGTGTGATTGTTCCTATTTTCTCTCTTGTGCTCTTGCATTCCATCATGGGTTCATCTAAAGTTCCACTCTTAACTACACATAATTATCCCACATGGAAAGTTCATGCATGCAGTAAACTAATGGAAAAAGGTTTAATTTACTATATTGATGGAAGCATAACTGCACCTTCAGATCCTAAGGCAGATCCAACTACATATATGGATTGGCTCATTAAAACTTCTATGGCATTGGGTACACTAAGAAATTTCATTTCAGATGATCTCATTTTCCATGTTGATAAATGTACTACAACCAAGGAAGCTTGGGATAAGCTTGCTGATTTGTATGGAAAGGTTGATAAGGTTAAGGGATACAAGCTTGAATATGATCTCCTAAGCCTTGTTCCCAAGGATCTTGACACCATTCAGGATTATGTCACTAAGGAAAATGAGCTAAGAGCACAGCTAAAAGATTATGGTATTGAGAAAGAGGATGATCAATTGGTCTTCAACTTGTTGGACAAGCTTCCAGTTGAGTATGCAACCTTTGTTTCAAGTTTTCAAACTCAAAGATTGAAAATTAGCAACTTCACATCACCATCTTTTGAGGCTCTCACAAATATTTTGATTCTTGAGAAAAATAAGTTGATGAAAATGGGCATTCTCAAGTCTTCAACTTCAAAAGCATTGGTGGTCAATCATGGAAACAATAAGCAAGGAAAAGGAAAGGATCAAAAGCAATCTTCACCAAAGCCACAAGGAGAGAACAAACAATCCAATCCACAACAAAGCTCAACTTCATCTTCTTCAAAGAAGTACAACTATTCAAGTAAGAGGGAGCAACCAACATGTGCATATTGCAAAAAATTTGGTCATGAGGAGCATCGTTGTCATGTTAAACAAATTGATGAGTTGAAAAATATCCTTCAGAAGAACAACATCAACTTGCCCAATGCATATCAAGATAAGGAATTGTATCCTTCCACTTCTACTTCTAAGGGAAAAGGTACAAATCTCATGGAAACCACATCAAGCTCATCTCCTTCTACATCATCTCAACATGAGAAACATAAGGGGCAAGGATTTTTTGCTTTTGCAGATTCCAATTTAGATAGGTGGATCCTTGATTCAAGAGCTTCACATCATATGACTGCTTCTAAGGATATGTTCTCTTCATTTGATTCTTGTTCATCACCACCCATTTTGATGGCCAACAACACTTTTTTGGCCATTTGTGGGAAGGGTTCTATTGACATTGAAGGTGGAGCATTTAATGATGTTCTGTGTGCCTACTTTTTCAAGGAACATCCTTTCCATCTATCAGATTACGCATAGTGGTACAGGAAAGAGTGTAGAGTTCACACTAGATTCTGTCATTGTTCAGGATTTTCATAGCAGGGCTCTTGTTGTAGTTGGGGAGGTTGATCATCGTTCTCAATTCTACACCTTCTCATATTTTTCTCCTATTGATGATTCAGTTCACCCTAGTATGGACACACTTGAGGAGATTGAGTATGGTTACTTGAATCTTGGAGTGCTCACTACTCCTAAGGTTCTTGAGCCTATTGCTAATATTCCATCTCCTACATTGACATATATACCTGATGATACTTGTGTTCCAACAGTTTCAGTTCCTTGTGATTCAGTGCAATAGTGCATACCTTGTCTTCCAGCAGCAGTTTCATGGAATGACTACTTGATAGACATTGGCAGCTTGTTTGTGGAGTCTTATATTGCAGATTTGGGAGACACATTTGATTACTTACATCTTCTTTTTGATGAAGGTGATTCTTCTTCAGTTGTTGTGAGGGAACACTCTGACCCTGTCTTTTTTAGCAGATGAGAGTGTTGTTGCAAATAGTTTCTCACAGGTTCCAGGAAGTGACTACACTGTGACCGTTGCACTTGCCATTGTAGCTTCACATAGTTTGGGAAAGGCATCTTTCAACATCAACACAAGGAAATTTGAGCAGATTTTAGAGACTCCTTACATTTTGAGGGTTCTTCCTTCTTCACTTGTGGATTGGGGAGACTTCATTCATGCACCTTTGGTATTGTTTCTTCCTAAGGCGAGGAACATTGTTTGACGTTTTTGGAGCAGCTTCTTCATTCCTTCTCGAGCATCTTCCATGGGTGATCATTGTACATTGAGGGGGGGGCTACTTTGTCTCTCTTCTTCTTCTCTTGTATGGGGACTTTTTCCTCACATGGGGTTTTGTCCTTCTCATGCTGTGTTCATAAGCTTTTGTATCTCATCTCTCTTTTAGGGGGTAGTTTTTTCCCACTGGGTTTTTCTATCTTTACTCCACTTGTGAGAGATTGCATTGCATTCGTACATGGGTACCTAACATGGCTCAGTCGTCGGGACCCATCTTGCATCTTATCTTGCATGGTTAGCTTGAGTCTTCATTCCCAAAGTTGCACTTAAGGGGGAGTGTTGGTGTAAATAAGTATTTTAATTATTACACCTTACTTAAGCTTACTTAGGGAATGCATATCATTATAGGTTGCACTTGTGACACCTAGTTATTTGCATCTTGCATCTAGGTTTGTGCATATATTGAGAGATATGGGTTGGACACTTAGGGAAGTGTGTGTAGGAGAAATTCCACTCTTTGTGGTGTGATCTAGTTATCACCTTTTTATCTCCACTTTTCGTGGCATGATAATTCCACCTTTGGTGGGTGATCCACCTTTCATGGAATTATTTAATATTTCTTTCTACCTACCCTACACATGATTGGGACACTTGTCTCATTCATGTCCCTTCATTGTGTCCTAGCTTTCCTTTATAAGAAAGCCTTGTACATGCTTGTAATTATCTATCTTCATGCATATTGAGAATACAGTTATCATATTCTCTCATCTTGTCTCTCTCTTTTGTGCTATGTTTAGTCTCTTGATTCTATTGTTGCTTTTCATAAGTTCTTACAGTTTTGAATCCTCCCATATAATTTTTGTTCCAAAACACCTTCAAATTCCAAAGGTTGCTAAAAATAGTAGCAAATTCCAAAGGTTGCTAAAAATAGTAGCAAATTCCAAAGGTTGCTAAAAATATTAGCAAATTCCAAAAGCTACTAAAAATAGTAGTTGACTAGAAAAAACAAAAAAACAAAACTGAAAGTTTGGATTTACATAATGACGAAAAGGGTATCTAAAAATGCAAAGACATCTACAAAAGTCTAACCAAAGGAAATATAAATGCAATGCATATTTTTTGGTGATGCAAGATTTCCCTTACACCACTGGATGCTCCTGCATCAAAAGAGAAGCAAGAGATCATTTTGCCACATTTGAATTTTCATGTTTTTCAAGCTCATTTGTAGATTTGATCAAGCCTTATGTCATGATTTAAGGTTGATGCAATAGAAGAGCATGATGAATTCTAGGTTTGGGAGATGATTTTGGCCATTTCCTTCAATTTAATGACTTATTTCCTATAGTGTTCTCATCTTCAAGCTTTATCCTATTTGTAGCCTAAGGCAAGGTATTATTTATGTTTCAATTTTTTTATAGTGTTTTGGCTTCCTCTTAGGTAGATCTTGTCATTTTCATATAGGAATCCTTCTCTAACACACTTGAGTGAGGTTTTATGCATTTTATCTTATAACAACCTTAGATACACTCAAGCTTAGGGCACACACACTTTTATCAATCAATTTTACTGGCTATTATGGAGGTAGAAATACCAAAACTTGGGTTTGAATGAAACAAACTCCTATATAGCCACCCCCATCTATTTTGCAAATTTATTTTAGGTCTGACTCTAAATTCAAAGTTTATAGGGCAGACATCAGAAAGCGGATAGAGAGCTACAAGATCAAATTTAAAGTTTCAAAAAAGGCCTACCAAACCCATTCACCCTAGGGCAACATTTTCCTACTACAACACTCAAATCTAGCTTTTGGTGATAGGTACACATCATTTAACACTTCCTAGGTCTTCCTACAAGTTGTTGTTTAAGTTTGTTAATGATTTTTTAATTCTATTTTTCATGTTAGAATACATAGACGAGTTTGGTTAATCATATCAAATTAGTTCATTCCATTTTTAAGGCTCAAAAGTATCAGATTTAGGTCTAATTGACTCACCTTTATGGTTGAAAATCAATCAAAACACCTTGTGGATTTGTGTTCTAATGTACCTTTGAAAGGGAGAAAAAACAACCCCCTAAGTTTAGGTATTAAACTTAGGGTTCACTTTTTCTTATGATACATTTTGGTGAACTTGACATTTTGACATCATATACCTTCTAAAAATTACATTCATTTAACACTACATCTAAGTTTTGCATTGCATTATTTTGTATTTCTCATTTAGGGTTTCATTTTTGCATCATAAAAGATCAAAAAAGTTAAAAAAAATTGCATTCCATATTGCATCATAGGTCGTAATAGGATTACTTTCCATTTAATATCAGATCTACATTCAAATTGCATTAATTAGGTTATTGCATTTAGTTAGGCATCTTTCATTTAGGTCACAAAGGTGAAAAAATTGCATTTTTTTTGTTTCAAATCATCATTTTTAGAATTTTGCATCTTGGAACTAGTCAATTATTGCATCTTAGATTTAAAAATTGCATTGAATATTGTCATTTATTGTTTGAAGAATTTTGAACATTGTTGCACACTTATATTTTCAATTTCACAATTATAAATTGACCAAAATCTAAAAAAATCATTGTCAAATTTGTTTGCACACAAAAATAAAACATTTAGGCAATGCAATAAACTTTCAATCTTTCAGTTTTCTAGAACTCTTTCTAGGGCTGGGATGCTCTAGGGCACCTCTATCCTGCTACTAGTGACTCATAAAAATTTTGCACAAGTTTTTGTCTTTGTATTTTTAGTTTATTTCTTCTTGCAATGTTTGATTTCAAATTCTGAAAAAGTGTTATTATATGTGCAAGAAAGGTTTCATTTTGCTTAATTTGTTGAAAATTTATGAAAAATATTGCATTTCAGTGTTGGAAATTATCAAATCTATAGGACAATTGTTTACATTTCTTGAAGAATGTATAATTTGGGTAGATTAGTTTCATTTTTACAAAGATTCAAAACCCTTAGTTGTTACAACATATTGTATAATTCAAAAAATTACAAAACAACAATAGAATTAATTCTAAATTTGGGTTTGCAAGCTATCTCATAGTAAGTTCCTATCACTAGTGCCTCTACAACTGAAATCTCAAAAAAATCCCTAATAGGACTCAAACACCCTAGGGCATCCTAGTCCTCCAAAAACTTTCTTGAGATCTCCAAAATATATTAATACCTATTGTTAGTTTACATACTTGGAACATGGTTTACAAATTTGTGCTTGCATCAAGTCTATTAGTTTGTTTTTAGTTCTAGTTTTCCTTAACGCATGCAAACCTAGATTGCAATTAAAATTTAATGATTAAAATTGGGGAAAGTATAGTAATTTAATCATGTTAGATATTTTTCCACAAGTCCATTCTATATTTACCAATCCCTTTAGTTATGATGACTTTGACATGTTAGATGGTTCCCTTGGGGACTTCATCTCACCTAGATCATCCACTAAGGCTTCTAAAACTCTAACAAATGCAACTATTGATACTCATGATAATCATTTATCTATTCACATAATATACCTCCTAATTGTGAGAGTGTTTTAACAAAAGAAAATGAAATCATTAAAACATTTCTTAATATCACTTTCCCTAATATTCATTCACCTCCCAACATCTTCCCTACTTGTGAGAAAGCTTTGGTGCAAGAGGATGAAATCATGGACTATCACACCAATCATGTAGTTATTCTTCTCCTAATACCTCACACACTTGTGAAGAAGGTACCGTGGTGTTAGAGGATCCAATAGTTGACTATTATGAGAATCTTGTTTGTTTATGTCCCAATAATTTTCCTACTCAGGGAGATATTGTGGCATAGGAGGATGAAATCATTGATACATTTCTTTCATTAGATAATAAGATGGATGATATAAATGAAGATCCTAAGTTTACATTAGACTCCCTCTCAATAGAAGGTCATCAACAAGTAGATAACTCAGTTGATGTTATAAATGAACAAGGAGCAATTGGCTTACCTCTCATTATATGACCTCGTAAACCCTTGATAGTATCTTAAAATTTGCAAGAAAAATCACTAGTGAGCATGTGTCACAACAACCAAGTTATCACAAAGTTGCTCACACATATAATATTCTTCAACGTAGTGGTAAATAGTATGATCTTGTTGAGAAATGTTTTCGTATTCCAACAAACATCTCCCTTTGGGATTTGGTTCAAACATCACCTACAAATAATATGATGCTCCAAGAGGTTTTGCAGAAGACCGATGTCCCATCTTTTGTTATAAAAAATTTAGCCACCTCATTTGATTGTATACAAGTGACAAAGTTGGATACTAAATTCCCTCAACATGAATTACCCTCACTTGAAATCCATAAATAAACATGAGGCCCTAATGATAAAGGTTATCATTAATGAAAATAGAGCTAGGCATACTCTCATAGACAATGGACCGGGTCTTAATTTTTGTAGCATTGACCTCCTAGATAAAATTGGTGTGGACAAGAATCTCATAGAACCTAATGATGTTAATATTCATGGATTTGATAATGTTAATAAGCAATCATTAGGAATGATCACACTACACATTGAGGTTGGACTTGTGGTTTTTCCTACCCCTATCCATATCATAACAAGACCTCTTTCATGCAATCTTCTCCTAGGTAGACCATGGATTCATGCCATGAAAGAGTCCCATCTACTCTTCACTATGATATTAAGTATGGATATAATAACAAGATATGCATGATTGAAGAAGATGAACAAAGTTATAATTGACAAGTTCAACATTATCATAACACTTCCAACTCTCTTAATACTTTGATTCCAACTTCAAAGGTAGAACCTATACAATCTGATGGTAATCCTACTTGTCTTTAACTCTTAGATGATGATTGGGGACCGTTAGATTTTACACCTTGTTTCAAAGGGGAGTCTCAATTCTTTCCCTCAAATTCCAAAGAGTCCAATATAAATGATTCATTTTCAAACACATGCTTTGGGGATGATTGGGGTTCATTAGATCTTACACCCTCCTTTATGAGAGAGTACAAAATCTCACAATATAAACCAAAATAGTCTTATGTTTCATTTGCTCAACTTGGTTCTAATTCAACAACCTCACCCCATGGAAATGATAGGGACTCTTCAACTCCTATCCCTCATGAGAGGAAGATTTGTAACTCTAAAAACTTTTAAAAGGATTTTCATGCTCGAGAAGAATCCAATCTTTCTTAGAAGCATGTAGATAAAACATCTTCATATAAGTTGGAAGCATGTTATGGTCTTAGATCTACAAAAATGTTTCTAAACATGGATATAATGAAAACATGAGACAAAATGATAAGGATCAAGTGAGGTCTATACCATACTTTTCTAGGCAAGGTCTAGGTTTCTAACCTTTATCTCCATCTTCATCTCGTGCTTTATCATCTATTGTATGCATGCAATCTTATGGTAAGAAAGAAAACTTTTGTTCACAAGAGAAATAAATATCCCCTACTATTGATCAAGAGAATATATTGTCATGGCTTCTCAAAGCCTACTTGATTTCTCTTCCTCCAAGAACACGAAAGAAATTTTACAACAAAAAACTCATTTTGTGCATATCAACAAGTGCATGGTCATTCTACCAATGAATGTTAGGCCTTGAGTAATAAAATACAACTTAAGTATTGTGGTGCTCTTCCTTACATTGATGCACCTAATTCCTCTAATCAATAATGATCTTCTTCTATCATGTTGCTCATCACTATGTGGCATTTTTAGCTTTAGGTGTTTTTCTCATTGCCATTCATGGTGATACAATCTTAAGTGCAACCATATTTTTTTATGGAAGAAAAATGATATTCCTTGGTGTGTTTGTCCTTGTTTCTACAATTGGGGGAAAGGATAAACTATTTTTGGGAGGTGTGCATTCTTTTCAAGGATACCCTTTTCCTCTCTTTATCCTTAAAATCCCAACATAGCAAGCATATTGACATTTTAAGAGGGAGGCATAGATTACCCCTATCCATTTTGTCTTGTGATATTTGACCTATTGGCATACCCCCTTTGGAAGTGCTATTGTTTGTAATGCCCCTTGAGATGTGGTTATAAATTCATCCCTTAAGATGTTAAACTTTATATGTCCCCTGAGATGTTAAACTTTATTCATACCCTGAGACATTAAACTTTGTTCGTCCCTTGAGATGTTAAAATTTGGTCATCCCTCGAGACGTTTAACTTTATTCATCCCTTGAGATGTTGAACTTTGTTCATCCCCCAAGACATTAAACTTTATTCGTCTCCTGAGCATTTAAATTTGTTCATCCCCCGAGATGTTAAACTTAAACATTTATTTTTAACATGGCCACCTAGCATAAGACATCTTCCTTTCTAGTTGAGCCATGTGTCTCATGAGTGATTTTACATCCTTGTGAGGGTATTATTTTATTGTGACAACACATTCAATGGATGATGTTTGGTATTTGAGATAATTTATGACTAAGGTCTCTTTGCCTTATTGACTCAAATCTTTTTAGTACTAACCTTGTGTTTGTTGTATACATTTTTGTGTGTATACATCATTTTTTTTTCATTTTGTCATCATATTTATGTTCTATCATGCCATGTGTTTCCATCATGTATGCTTCGTGTTTCCTGACATGTATGTTTGTGTGTGTTGTCTTGCTGCATTTCATACATGTGTGTTCCTTTGTGCTTATGTTGGTTTTCCATGGGGTCTTGGATCTTGGGGGTTATGCGCTCCTCCCTAGATCCTTAGTCATCCTATCTCTTCAACATTTGGAGAATCAAACCCCTCTTGACATAGATTTCTATTTTAGTGTGAGTCTGAGCATATTTCATACTCTCACTCACTAAAGTGTGGGCTAAATGTACCGTCATAAATTTTCACCCTTGATAATTTCCCTCTATGTTTTCCCCCCCTTAATTTTTGGACCTAATTAAGCTCCTACTTTCCCAAATTATGCATTATATATCCCAATTTTATTGTTTTCCAAGAAATTGAAAGCATTGAACAAATACATCCATCTTATGTTTTACCCCTAACACCTTAATTTTGAAAAAATAGGGAAAGGACCCATTCAAAATAGGGCATCCTTATCCTCGAGGAAAGTTTTTGAATGTTTGAAATTTCAATTGGCATGCTTTTATGATTTGAAATAATCTTAGGTCAGCCCCTACCCAAAAGGATTAATTAAAATGCATATAAAAACATGTTTTCCTCTCATTTTAAGTAATAAGAAGGAAATTTTTATGATGAAAGAAGCAATTCATTAGAAGGAGAATTTATGATCAAGCATTATTGTCATTCAAGATCCAAGCATCATGTCAAAGTGTATGTGAGTTCATGTTTTCATGTTTGTGAAGGCTAACCCTTCTTTTAGGTTTCCAAGCAATTCAAGCAATCAAGCAAGGAAGATACAAAACCTTAAGGTGATGTGTATGAATTCAGTCCTTCAAGGAAGCTATTGAAGGTTGGTGAGTTGCAACACTTTTTGATTTCATCATTCCTTCATATCCATTATCATTTTATCATTGACATTGCTATTGTGGAAGTGAAAACACTTACGCGAGGTTTGACTAAGGCAAACCCCTAAATGGCCCAACATTTTCCCTCTCTTTGAATGTGCAGGTTTTAGGTTTGAAGAGGATTGAAGGGAGCTTGAAGAAAAAAAATTTACTGTTGAAATTGAAGCCCTACATCTTGTCAACACACAAAAACTCACCTGCAAAATTATCCGACAATGTTTCGACAACTTTGTAAGAGAAAATGGAAATCTTAGATCTGTCACCAAAGGACCTCAAAAATAGAGCAGGAAAGGTGTACAAGGACTTATATTCCCTAGGATACCTATGTCCTGCAATGGCCGAAACCAACTTTTCTAGGTAGGTACATAGTCCTTTGCACTTCCTAGATCTCCTTGCAAATCGTTGTTTCAGTGTACGCATTATCAAGATCTTTCATTTTACATATTAGGGCACATAGTTGAGTTATGTTAATCATAGCAAATCAATTCCAATCCATTTTCAAGGCCCTAAGGATGAAAATTCAGGTCTGATTGGCTCACCTCCATGGTTGAAAGTCAATCTAAACACCTTGTTGATTTTCATCCTAATGTACCTTTGAAAAAGGAGTCAAAAGCAACCCTAGGTTTTGTTATAAATTTAGGGTTCTATTTTTCTTATGTTATAGAGCAAAGGGGGATCAACCACACATAGTTAATGATATGGAGGAGGTCCAACCAAACACAATTAATTTCAAAGAGGAGGATCAAATAATAAATGATGTTGGAAAGGGTTTTGGATTGCTTCCTTCTATATATACATATTGTATGAACCTAATTAAAAAAAAGAGATAAAATTTCTTACATAAGTAAACTATATTGATATAGAGAAATTGAAATCGTATGTTGAACAACCTAGCGTAGTTAGTAAGAGGTCATTGAATATAACTTCAAAATAAATAGTTGAGAATTATTTTAAACCTCGTGATACACCTAGTCAAGCCTAACTATTATCAAGTATACATACTCATGATGAGATAAAAAGAGCCATTACAATTGTTTGGTGTAGATTTCATAAAAAAGAAGAAAAGAAACATATAAAAAGATATTGTTCAAAATTTTACAAAAGGTGTAAGTTGTAATGGTCAAACATATTGATCAGTTGATGAGATAATTTCAATAAGAGTGATGTTGACCTCTATTGTGATCAAAGATCCAAAATGTAGGGGCGTTACACACTCTCTTAGTTTCTCTAGCTTCTTTATTTAAATAAATATATTGAAGAGAAGTGCATCATACACAAACAAAGGTGAGTTATATTTCCTAGCTTTGATGAAACTTATAGCCCTCTTATGTTCTTACATACAAACTCCCTTTTAAGGGCCCTTCCTATATTTTTTCATAAATATGAATAATAAAGGGGAAAGTAGATCCCCCTATCTAATTTCCCTCTTGGTCAAGAGGAAATTTTTGGAGACTCCATTGATTAAAATGGAAATGGATCTTGGCATCTATTTATGCTTGGAAATGCACTAGATGGACGTGTAAATAGATCTTGGCATATATTTGGGCTTAAAGCCTTCCTCACACCCAATTAGGAAGTAGGTCTAATTTCATCCACTACAAATGGCTTATAAGTTCCTTATCGTAGTTCTATTGTTGATGTCTCTTCATTGTGGTATATGCATCTTCATCCTTTACATCACAAGCCTTACTAAGTTCACATGTTTCACCCATTTTATTACTACTTAAATAGTAGATAATTCATTACTAACAACATTCTAATTTGAACCTCCTTTAGCATAATTTTATATTTATGAGTATGATGAAATGGATCCTTTTAATTTTTTTGATGATATGTAACTTGCTTCCTAGTTGATCATGTTGCCTAATTATCTATTATCAAACTTGTTGGTGTAATTAATTATTAATTACACTTAGCATAAGTTTACTTAGGTTTTATTTTAATTCCTAAGTTATAGGTTCTTATCTTTATCTTTTGAGCTATCTTGTTGCTCAAGATAAGATTAGGGTTATGCATCTTTTCTTTTATAAAGCAAATCATATCTTGTAATTAATTGAATTCTTGAATAATATTATGTTGCACATTCTTTTGCAATCTCTCTGCTTTTTCTGATTTTCTCTTCTGTGGAAGGTCTTTTCGGTTTGCAAATCAGATCTTGGTTTCTAACAAAACTTCCATTAGTATATCTATCACAACCTAAATATTAAGGAGGGTAAGAAAAATAGTGGGTTAAAAGTTTCAAACAATATATATTGGATCTATTCAAGTCACACATGTATATATCTTAAATTATGGTTTCAAAATAGTTGTTTGGAGTTTCAATTGAAGATTCAAGAGTTAAAAATACATAAATTATATTTATAAACATGTATATGTATGCATACACACACACATAAATATATCTATGTTTTAGGGTTTAAATAATTGTTTAGGGTTGAAAATTTATACATTTATATTTATGTTTATGAACATATGCATAAACATAGTTTAAATTTGACATGTGTACAAACTAATATATATGTATGTATGTGTGTGCGTATGTATGTATGTGTGTATGTATGCATGCATGCATGTATGTATGTACATGTATCTATACAAATATACATACATTCATACAATGTGTGTGTGATTATATTTTTGAAGACCTCCTAAAGTGTCAAATTCAAGTTCCCTAAACAATTCTATATGTGTATGTACATGTACATGTATATATATGTTTATATGTATGTTATATATTTAACGTGTTATATGTAAATGTATGTTTATACACACACATGCACATAGATACATACATAGAGTACATACATTAAATTGAACCCTAAAATTACGTCAATTGAAACACTAAAAAACTATTTTGAATGTGCAACACAAATACAAATAATTCACTTTTTAGACATACAAATAGGAGGGTCAATAAATTGTAGCTAATTTTAGATGGCTCACAAATTATTGGGGCTTACAAAATAAACTGCGAGAAGATATTGGATAGTGTACATCAAATTAGATATTTGTTATGGAGTGTTTCAACTTATTTTGGTGAGACTTCAGTAGCTATTCTCACCCAAATATGATAAATAGTTTCATGTGATGTTTCATTGAGCACAATACAACTAAATGTGCTAAAATAAATTATCAAAAGGGATTGTCTTCCTCAATATGCCCCCAAAAATAGTGTTAGGGCATATCAGGTGACCATATGTATAGGCCCTTTGATGACACCATGTTGATTTACCCTAGATTTCTTGCCACCCATGGTCATTATCCTAATAAGACCAAATTCTATTATATTTTGCACAATAATTATATGTTGAGGTTCATTTAGGTCTCAATGTCAAATTTTTAGATTTCCTTCATATTTTGGGCAAGGGAACAACATGATATGCAACAAGGCTCATATCATCATGTAAATCATAAGGAGCTTGGTTGGTGAGAGGATGCTTTTAATCTCTCCATCACTTAGCAATATTGGTGATCATGTGGTCATTACAAAGGGAAGAAATTTATACTATTACTAAGATTTTTGTGTAGACTTAGATAATATCTATAGATTGTGTGGGACAATACTTGATGAGGCATCCATATAGGTTATCTTCTCAATTATATCCCTATCAATTCAATGGTATTTCATCTCCAGATGATCTAGACCACATAACAAGTGATGGTTAGGTTTGAAATATGGCAAGTTGTTTTTTTGATGATCCAATGAGTTAATATAAAGTGATATTGTCACATATTGGAATCCCTTTTAGATGTCAGTTCATATGTGGGTTACACCCTTACAGATGTAGAGTCTTCAACAATTGTCTTGCAACATTTTGTACACCCTAGTGTTAGATTCTCTAGTGGGCTACGTGAGTCACATACTAGAGAAACATAAGCTGCACCTATATACCATTATTTTGCTCTATAGGCATGCAATTCACTTGAGTAGGTTGCAGGAGGTATGGATTTTATAGATCAGATGCTTTCATTAGGATTGATGTCATCACACCTTCATAGTTTGTTGCACTCATCATTGCTAGAGCCATCAAGGGATGCGATAACTTTAAATGAGATAATTAAGGACATTATTGCAGCTATAGAGGGTGGTACTCAGGGTGGGTATATTGACATAGGTATATACTTTTAAAAATTTAAAGTTAAATTTATACTATAAAATTTAAAACATATGCTTGTAGTCCTACAATAGATCTTATATTTGAAATCAATATTTTTGTGACATGCATTTGTAGGTTAAGCTAGTAGGTGATACGAGTCCTAGTTTGATGGTAGAGCATATACACACATGCATTTCACTTGATGATAGTGGATAGGTGATATATTTACCATTTAAAATATATGCTTGCATTCAAGTACAATAAATTGTATTTGAAACCAAAATTTCATTTTTACATGCATTTGTAGGTTGATCCAATTAGTGATACTCCTAGTTTTGGGGTAGAGCATGTACACACACATGCTTCATTTGACAATAGGGAACATATGATATATTTATCATTTTAAAAATTAGGGTTCCATACATAATAAATAATTAGGGCTCCATACATCTATCAAAGTAGGATCCTCACTTTGAGGGCTAATTGACTAGGATTTTCTAGTAGATCTCTATGAAAACTTATGTTTATGGACTTTTATTCAAAAATGTGTACATAAACATTTATATTTGACAAAAGAGAATAACTTACCTTGTATAGAAAAAGAGAATATAAAAGTTAATATCTAACCTAGTTAGAGTTGTGATGTACCCTATGGTCAAAGATTGAATGAAATCCATGGTTCAAATAAATGTTTAATTGAAAGCATGTTATCTTTAAGAATTAATCAGACAAAATAGGTTCCCTTGATTTAAGTAAGGACGGTGGAGGAATTAGTCGAGCTAACAATGGTTATGACGTTAATTTAGTCTTTTGGCATTAAACTTTCTTAAACCTTAAAAAGGTATAATTGAGCTTTGAAACATAGTCTTTTTATAAAGTGTATAAACAGTGTTATAAGACATCATGATGTGTATTATTGAAGAAACATAATTTCGTTGGCTGCCTAAGTCAATAATTATAAAATAGAATAGTAATGCAACTTCTTGAAGTTATGGTTGTTTTGGGAGCAACATATTTTCTTATAGGAATCTTAGTACAAATAAAGGGTGGAAGTTGTACTTTTGAAGATTTGTCACTAAGGAACTATATGAACCTCTAAAGGGGATTAATGTGTTAAAGGTTGTGTATATGTCACAAGAATTGAAGAATCAATTGTTTGAATTTATAAATTGGGTGAGGAATTATGTAAAAAAAAAAAAATTAGTGAATTGAATGATTGAGAAACTAAATGGTATCATCAAGGACATGAAAATTTCCATGAAAGACTCCCAACTGATGTTGTGCATTTCTAGATACTAATGACTAGTACTCTTGAGGAAAATATGTGTGTGGGTGTGAAAGAGAAACACACTAGAGAAAACTTAGAGGTAGGAATTGTTACTCATTGTATGTCTTTGTACCTTAAGAAGTTAGAAATAATTGTGATTACAAAAAAAAATTATGACTATAACATGTGATTAAATGAGTCAACCTTAGGTAGTGAAATGCAATATTTGTTTAAAAATATATATAGATTAATGAGTTGTGAAAATTAGTATTCTATGATTTATCATGTGTTTTATGAATTGAGTATGCTTTCTTCTCTTGTATTATAATGTTTCAAAATTAAATGATTGATTAACTTCTTTATTGAGTAGAAAACATTCTTTATCATGTTGCAAAATATATATAATGGAATTACCATATGGATATGTTAGTGAGCATGTAACAAACATAGTTGAATGAAAGAGGAAGGACAATATGGATTCAAATATAGAAAACCAATATTGATCATATATGTGATGTTGGACAATGGATTAGTAAGATAAAAGTATAATATACCATGTATTGTTAAACCTAAGAAAATGGAGTACTACCTAGGCTATAGTTGTGCATCGTCTAGCAATTTCCTTTACATATGCAAAGTGAGTAGAGATCTACAAAATTGAGAAGAAAAGTGAATTTCACCTAAAGAAAATGGAGTGTATATAAGTCCATTGATTTTGCTATGTTATGTGAAAAATTTCATAGAGTGCATTGTGTTATCTCATGTGATGTGAGACCAGTAAATGTGTTGTGCCCCAAGTATGAGATACAGGGTATCCGACTTGGGATAAGGGTGGTGGATGTCTAGTAAGATCCCCTATGTGTACCCTTTGTGATGGTCCATTGTGTAAGTTAGCTAGTTAAGAAATGATGTAAACATGATATGTGTGGACGTGTGTTTATTAAAGGCAATGTGATGTATTCCTTTGTGTTAGTCTTGTTTGTATGTTAAATGTGTACCCCTAGTGTTTGGTTCCCCCCTAATGGGAGTGTGATGCCAGCTAGTGTAAATAGGGGTTGAGAGGCACATGGTCTACCATCAGGAGATTACGAACTTAGGGTGTTGTCCCTAATCCTAATAAAGGATCTATGTCAAGTCATTGTAATCTCCCCATGGATATTGACCGTGGCCTACTCCCCCACATATGAGAACCACACTTGTTGGTTCATAGTGCAAACCTATTCCTTTATGTTTATAACCCATGGGTAAAGGATGGAATAACATGGACTACCAGTGATTCATACTTATGTGGTCAGGGACCACCAGTTACTCATATTCATGTGGTCAGGGACCACCAATGCTTCATGTTTATGTGGTCAGGGACCACCAGTGATGTATATTAATGTGGTCGGGGACCACCCGTTATTCATATTTATGTGGTCAGGGACCACCAGTTATTGCATGCTATAATACTTATTATGTGGTTAGAGAACCACCATTCCCTCCTCCCCTTAGGTGGCTTATCAAGTCACGTGGTGCTTGTAATGTGCAAATTTTATTGTTGAAATATGAATTATTTGTAATTCTTGATTGATGTTTTATTTTATTATGCGCCAGCAATGTGTAATTTTACATTTATGTACTTGGGCTATTTAGCCATTTGGAAGTTGTTATATAGTCTAATTTGCCTCAAGGACTTGTTTAATTTTGCCTTTGAATTATGATTGGAAAGTTGCAATGTAGCTACAATTTATCTTTATTTTGTTTCTCTTGAATTTATAAGTTCCCTCTTGGGAGTTTTATTGAAACTTTGGTTTATGATCTTGTGTTATTCAGTTTGAGGCTTTCTCCTTGGTTGCAAATTTGCTGGCATGTGTGGTGTAATGTGGAATTTGTAAACTGCCATATCCTGGGGGGTTCCCTGGCAGGTCGTATAGGGGAGTAGATGTGTTGGGGAATTATTTTGAAAGGGGTTGTGAATGGGACCGGTATGGGACGGTCATTAATCCATTCTTCCCTCATTCTATGATTATTCTTATCTATATGGAGGAGTCCTTAGAGAAGGGCCTCGAGTGGTATCCAAGAATATCCATCCTTATAAACCCCATTGTGTGAGCCTTGTGTTGTAAATTGTGTGGTTGTATGAGGATAGGCGCACCTAATTTGGGAAGAGCATCCTTTGTATGAGGATAGGTGCACCCGATTGGGAAGAGCATCCTTGCTATTGTTGTGTGTACATGTGAAAATTGCAAGTAAATGTGATGTGTCGTACCTGTGAACTATGTGACAAAGATAACAACAAATGATGCAAATTTAATATTCCTTGAGACATGAATTGATATTGGAACAAAAATAGTTTCTAACATCATGAGTGATGTTTATAACGCAAAAGGGGACATTGAAGGGTATCCAAGGATGATAATGTGTTTGGATATATGTTGGTGTAATTTTTTTATCAAGAATGTTAACAGCATGGATGACTACGAGTATTTGTTATATTGTGAGTATATCGAATAAATGTTCTATGATGAAAAATTATGTTCTAAGTATTTAGGTGATTGGATTATGGAAGTGGTGTCTCTACACATGTAATGATGAATTAATGTTTTGTACCTTTATGGTAAGATAATTAGTATATTTAACTTGTCATGTGTGTTTCCATACTGGGAATTAGGATTCCAAACCTTAACGACTTCCAGAAGGGGAGGGAGATGTGAGGCCCAACCCTATCTATAGATTTTGTCACACCTTGATAAGTTTAAATTGATGATTTAACCTAATTCCATGTTTAATATTTTGATTTTAGTATTAACTATTGTAAATGATTATTGTGAGAAATTCTCTTCATTAAATGAAAATGAGAGAACTGTTAGGAATGAATGTGAGAAGATAATATTTAGATTCTTGAACAAGTATCATATGAAGAATACACTTAGATCGATATGAGCTAAGAAATTTTGTGTATCTAATATTAGTTTGAATCTCGCTAATAAGTTTCATGTTACTTGGGAAATGATAATAGGTAGGAATAAAGCATGACTTTGGAAGATCAGGGAGAAGTTTCCAGAAGGATCAATAGCCAAGAATCATCAAGGTAAATTTAAAAGATGACTCTAATCAATTAGAGGTATACCCAAGGTATGATAATTTGAGAAAAAAATTATATAAATTAGATATCAAGTTGAATGATAAATTTTATTATAGGAAGGAGTGTCCAAGAGTAAATTTAGTAGTGTAAATAAAGTATTTAGCTAAGGTTAGGTTTCCATTATTATTTAATGAATGCTCAAAGTTTCCATCTTTTATAGGGAAAGGAAATGAATATATATGTGTACTATGATTTACTAACTATTGAATTGATTTTATTGATATTTTGAACAGGTATAATTTACTATATTTCTAACCTAACATGTATTTGGAAAAATGCATATGAGAGTAATGCCAAGGGTAAAAGGGAGAACAATCTAGACCCAAGTCAAATATCTATCTTTTGAAATTTTGATTTTGACCCTATGACTTGGGAGGTAATTAGGGTTTTGTTTATGTTGTAATTGAGTGGAGGGTTTTAATGATTGGTGGCTTAGTGTAGGTACTTTTTGGATCCTTATTGATTATAGCCATGTGGTTAAGAGTGTAAGATCCTTTAGAGTTTCCAAATCCTTAGTTAGGTCTTGAATTTCGAATTGGCCTTTAAAGTTGTCTTTTTAGGGTGTTGTATGGTCAATTTCTTTGATATTAGTGCAAAAATAGACCCCTAAGGCCTATACCTATGGAAGGGGGATCTTTTGGACATGTGACTTTGTCCTTAGGACATGATATGACCCTTCAAAAGTCCACTTGAAAGGTTGTGACGAATTTGAGTCTTTGGGAGTTGGGAGAAGTGACTTATCCCTTCCCCACCACACTCCCCAAAGTTCATTAATGAACTTGGAAAGAGCATCAAATCTCTCACATGTGTGAAGCCACCTTGTAAGGGTTGTTGGGTAGAGTGTCATAGTACATTCCCCATCTCCCCAAAAGTCTCACACATGTGTGAGAACTTGTGGGGATGTGTGTTGAAAGATCAAATGAGAGAGTGACAAGTGTCTACCTCTCATTCAGGTGAATTCAAGTTGAATGCCTATATACTTGGATGGAAAAGAGGAAATGGTTGTTACCCACTTCTCCTGTTGGAGAACTCTAATGGAGATAGTAGAGAATGATCAAGATGGCTTGGCAGAGGAAAGAAGGTTCAAGGAGTTAGCCTCCTCATATAAAGAGATAAGTATTCTCTCCTACTACTATTTCCCTTTTTGTTATTGGTGGTAAGGATGTGAAATATGGAATGAATTCATGGTGGAGAATGGAAGGTAGAGAACTTAGATACACTAAGTTTGCGCTATGTTAGTTTTATTTCTTTGTAAAAATGATTGAAGACTCCATTTATCATCATGGAGCTAAACTATTCCTTGCTCGGGGGTATGGCTAGAGCCCACGAGGCTCCATGATGCCATTACGGTAGGGTGGAGAGCAAGCCTTAATCAGTTGTGTGTCTTTCATTGTATTTCTTTAAACTTATTTGTAAAATGAAAAGCTAGCATTTGTTTGTAACATGAAAGAGAATGGAAAAGAACAGGTTGCATCCAAGGTTGTGATTCTTTAAAAGGGCTTATATTTATGTTATTTAAGATGGAATAGAGCAAGACATTGTGCATGGGTGTGCAAGCTATTTGTCTTCTTAAATATTGAGGAAAGAATGTAGCTTTTAAGTAGAGAAGTTTCATATCGATCAAGATAGGAATGGGATAATAAATCCTTGTATTTTTTGTAAAATACTATTGTAGAAGTAATAGTTAGCATTTTTTTTGGGAAAGAAAATACAGAAAGCAAGTCTGAAATTGTTGGCATACTCTATGAGTTTGTAGTAAAGAGAAGGTGTGGTATAAAAGGAGATATATTTATTTGTCATTTAAGGAAAATATTATGTAAATTGAATTTGTACCAACCTTTTGTCAATTAGCACAATAATGTGTTCATGGAGATGCAAGAAGGAAAATGAAAGTATTGAGTTAATCATTTATGATTAAAAATAAATAAATAAATAAATAAGAAAGTATATGCAAGGAAACCCTTATTCAAACCTTATTTTTGCCACCTATGTTCCATTTTATCTATAGGTAGATACTAACTGTTTGTAACCAAGGAAGTGTTCGAGAGACTATATTTCTGCTCCCTGTTACCCTATTCATACTACAACTGGGTTTATAATGATTAAAAATAGAAATGGGCATAGAATGTCTTATACTGCATTACGTTCCTGTATGATTCCATCCCTTTTACCTATGAGAGAAAAGAAAACAAAGAGAAATATTGAATCTGCACTTTGACTGAATTTCCATAGCTCTTGTAGCTGATTTCTCTTAGGTCTAAATGTTTAAGGAATAGTGCGATAGCCATGCAAATAAAAAACAAGCTCCTATGTTTGTAAGAATCAATAAAGAGAGTATAAATTATAATAATAATAATAATAGAATATTTAAACGTGCATACTATAGTCATTACCTTCCTTCCCGTGTAACTTGTCCCCTGCAAGAGAGCAAGGAAGGCGAGAAAGAAATTGTTGTGCAAGAGAACAAACAAAGAAACAATAAAAAAAAAAAATGCTTTGACCCTCTCCTCTGTGCATAATGTGTTTCTGATCACCATCCGGTGCAGCACGACAAAAACATATCTTCTCAAAAGTATTTGTATTCAGTGGTGCCTGGGGATCAAGGCGCAGTGTACAACCATGTGAAGGCCAGCCTGCAAAAAAGTTAAACCTCTTTAACAAACAGAAAAGTCCAGCAAGAGAATATAAAATAAAATTTTACTTACAATTTTTTTTTAAAAAAAAAATGAAACCTACACAGATCTATATTTTGCAGATGAACGGTTTATAATAATAGATCAATAAACAGAGCTTCCCTATGCCTAAGAGTAAATAAATACATGAAAGAAAACCAGATTTTAAAGCTAATTCCTTGTCAAGGTAGGAGCGTAGAGGCGGTATAAGGAGCTGGAAATTGAGTAATGAAAGTTTCCCATCATAAATTTTGGGCGATGGGTAGGTAGTAGCTATCTCTTGCGTGGAAAATTTAGGCCTGCTAGCCATCACTTCTACTGCAATATGTTGGAGTTCACTTATCACTTGTCAATTCAAGAGATATTTTGGCTGGAGCAATCTATTTTAGTAATTCCCTTCAGTATTAAATGAGATAGCACTGTGTAAGGCCCTATGGTTAGCAACTAGGTCACCACCTACCTCGGTAGCAGCTTTGAAACCTATACTATCACACCTCTTTTCATATAAATTTTTAATATGTTGGCACTATAGAATTCTATTGTTTGCAGCTGTTGTTATATTACTACTCGAATTATGATGACCATTTGTGGAAGTGATGGATGATGCAAGTTTTCTATACATGTCAGTGTTCAGTCAGTCGCCTTGTTAGTGGACAGTGTGGGTTATGTGGTCTCTTAAATGGTCACAAAACTATCAATCATAGTTCACCGCATCTGCCCAAGCTCTTACCGGAATGAGTATGATAGACGCTACAGTCAGATTCATGGGTGATCAATATGTCTTGTCTTCATCAATACTGTTCTTGAGGGTGTCGTGCAGTTTTGAAGTGGTTGCACTTGAGTAAACGTTGGATATATATTGGGCTTCAGTAAAGTGTTGCCAGCCAATAGTTAATGTGTATAACTTCATCGAGTTTAGAATCTGTCTTGTTAATTTACCTAGGCCAAGTTTATTTATGGTGACCATAGTTTTTATAAAATTCAAACTATATGGAAAAACACACTATCCTCATCTGTAGATCGATCTGCATGTGGATGTATTCAATTAGAGTGACTTTCATCACTGGTTGAATGTTCGTCCAGTATTCCTAAAATCGCAATTCATTATGCAATGCCCTTGTCTAGTGGTCATGGAGTATAGTTGATATTTTTATTTCGCAAGGTAGAGTTCTGTTCAAATCCTAAAAGATAAATAAATTTAGCATTCAAGGATTGGCATAGCATTGGTTAAAAGCTTAGAAAATTTAAGAGTATGCAGGCTATTTGTTTCACAACAGATCTGCATATAGCTAACAATGGCATCGACACCCCCAGGCAGTCCTGTATGTGAGGCGATGTATCCTTCTTTGGCTCTTAAATTTCTCCTCATCGGTCTTGTAGGCTCATCAATTTATTATTTATTTGTTTATTTTTATTCCTCTTTGAAGCCACTACTTTAAAAAAAAAATGATGAAACAGAGGGCACCCATTTACAGATTCAGTGAATTAAGTTTCATCGTCTAAATTTTTCTTTATTTAATGCTTGAAATATTAAACGCATGCCCTTTGCGTGCTTATTCCCTAGGAATCGTGTTTAGTGTCTGGAAGGTGGGAGAACGGTTGAAAATGGGCACCATTCTCTTTAACCCAAATCTCCCTCCTCTCTTAAAAATTACCACCCCCTAATAAAACCTCCCTCCTTTATTAAAGTGGACGATTCCACTAGTTTTAAAGCAAAGCACTTTATACATTCTTTTAGAGTTACTTTTCCACTTTTGTGGTTAAGAATTATAATAATAAGGGAATCAATAATATTGGATAATAAGTAAATAATAGATGAAGATAAATATTTTATTATTTATTTACTTCTTTAGTAGTTAAGTCAGATTAATATTTTAAGTAAGAATAAATATATAAATAAGTTATTATTTATTTATTCATTTATCTTGTTAAGGACAAGTAATGAAGTAAATTAATATTAAGTATGAATAAATAATTAGGTATATAAATTTGATAATTAATACATAAATACGTCCTCTCCTCTCGCATTTGAGCTTCGAGTTTTGATGATGAGGTTGGGTACATCAACTTAGGTAAGGTGTCCCAAAAAAAAAGCGTTAATTAGATAATAATGCTATTTCTATTAATAAATTATGGTTTGAGTATAATTATCGTTGTTAATTATTTAATTGAAGATTATTTCATAAAGTTGAGTTAGTGAGTACAATAATAATAATAATAATAATAATAATGATGACAATAAATAGTAAAGTTATTATTAAAGTTATCTTTTGATAGAGGCAAGGTTACATGCCTTAGTAAAAATAAATAAAAAATTGTGGAGGCTAATAGGCACTATAGGCCACCCGATTAAACAACAAAATCATGTTCGGTCGATGTTCAAAATAATAATGGCATAATAGAAAAATAGAAGGAATTATGTTGTTACGTCGAATAAAGTTTAGCATTAATACTAACGTTAGGATCATAAAGAGTTTTTTTTTTATATATGTCAAGTTGAGGATTCAATGGAAGAGTTCTTGTTCAAGTTTGAAATCGACGTGGTAGCATAAGCATTAACACTATATCATCCAACCATTGGTATTAATCTAAATTTAAGTTTATAAACTAGGCCAAGAGAGGGTGTGACAACAATAACCTAGCCAACCAAACAGTGTTGTGTCTCATGTCCAATTTGACATTGTCTAATAAGTGTTGACGTTAGAGGTTGTGTTGTGCAATAAGGACGTGATGTGTAAATGTTGGTAAAAAAAAAAATTGTTACGTTTTCAAGGCTAAATTTTTGGGCATGACAAAATCCAATATGGTCAAAACAATAATGAGCTTCAAAAAAATTATTTGGTTTGACATATTGTGGCCTTAAAATTTCAAACATTTTTTCCCAATATTTATATGAGGATTCACATCACAAAATGTAATTTACATCTTATGTTGTGTTATGTCTAACCAATGTTTTGTATAAAATTCATAATCATTTGGCCTAATCCTATGTTTGAGTGCATCTCTACTATTTAATTAAGGATGAGTATGATCATGCCAAAAAAATGAGATCAACTTTCTAACACATCTTCAATTTTGTTAGAACAATGAGCCTTATACATCAATGCCCAATTTCCTTCTATAGTACTATCATCAAAAACCTTTCTTCTTTTCAAATATCTTATTAGTGTTTTTCTACTTAAGAAAATTTCACTTGAAAGTGAAGATATTTGATGCTTTCTTGACATTTGTGGACTTACAATAGAGTTCAACATCACTCTTCTTGAAATTCTCTCATCAATTGATCAAGATGATTGACAATTGCAACTCAAACCTTTTGTAAAATTTTGAATAATATCTTTTTATATGTTTCTTTTCTTCTTTTTTATGAAATCTACACCAAACAATTGTGATGGCTCTTTTTATCTCATCATGAGTATGTATACTTGATAATAGTTAGGCTTGAATAGGTGTACCACAAGGTTTAAAATAATTCTCGACTATTTATTTTGAAGTTATATTCAATGACCTCTTACTAACTACACTAGGTTGTTCAACATACAATTTTAATTTCTCTATATCAATATCGTTTACTTATGTAAGAAATTTTCTCTATTTTTTTTAATTAGGTTCATACAATACATATATATAGAAGGAAGCAATCCAAAACCCTTTCCAACATCATTTATTATTTGATCCTCTTTGAAATCAATTGTGATTAGTTGGACCTCCTCCATATCATTAACTATGTGTGGTTGAGCCCCCTTTGCTCTATAACATAAGAAAAATAGAACCCTAAATTAATACCAAAACCTAGGGTTGCTTTTGACTCCTTTTTCAAAGGTACATTAGGATGCAAATCAACAAGGTATTTAGATTGACTTTAAACCATGGAGGTGAGCCAATCAAACCTAGATTTTCATCCTTGGGGCCTTGAAAATGGATTGGAATCATAACTCAACTATGTGCCCTAATATGTAAAGTGAAATATCTCAACAATGCATAGACTAAAACAACGGTTTCCAAGGATATTTAGGAAGTGAAAAGGACTATGTACCTACCTATAAAAGTTGGTTTTGGCCATTGTAGGACATAGGTATCCTAGGGCATATAAGTCCTTGTACACCATTCCTGCTCTGTTTTTGAGGTCCTTTGGTGATAGATCTAAGACTTCCATTTTCTCTTGCAGAGTTGTCGAAACATTGTTAGATAATTTTGTAGGTGAGTTTTTGTGTGTTGACAAGATGTAGGGCTTCAATTGCAAAAATAAACATTTTCTCTTCAAGATCCCTTCAATCCTATTCAAACCTAAAACCTAGACATTCAAAGAGAGGGAGGATGTTGGGCCATTTAGGGGTTTGCCTCAGTCAAACCCCATGTAAGTGTTTCCACTTCCACAATAGGAATGTCAATGATAAAATGATAATGGATAGGAAGGAATGATGAAATCACAAAGTGTTGCAAATCACCACCTTTCATTAACTTCCTTGAAGGAATGAATTCATACACATCACCTTAAGGTCTTGGATCTTCCTTGCTTGATTGCTTGAATTGCTTGGAGACCTAAAAAAGGGGCTAGCCTTCACAAACATGAAAACATGAACTCACATACACTTTGACATGATGCTAGGATCTTGAATTGCTATGATAAATCTTTAAAATTTTGATCTTGAAAATAATGCTTGATCATAAATTATCCTAATGAATTGCTTCCTTCATCATAAAAAATGTCTTCTTATTACATAAAATGAGAGGAAAACATGTTTTTATATGTATTTTAAGTAATCCTTTTGGGTAGGGGTTGACCTAGGATCATTTCAAATCATATAAGCATTCCAATTGAAATTTCAAACATTCAAAAAATTTCCTCGAGGATAAGGATGCCCTAGTTTGAATGGGTCCTTTCCCCATTTTTTGAAAATTAAGGTGTTAGGGGCAAAACAAAAGATGGATGTATTTGTTTAATGCTTTCAATTTCCTGGAAAACAATAAAATTGGGATATATAATGCATAATTTGGGAAAGTAGGAGCTTAATTAGGTCCAAAAATTAAGGGGAGAAAAACATAGAGGGAAATTATCAAGGGTGAAAATTTATGATGGTACATTTAGCCCCCACTTTAGTGAGAGTATGAACTATGCTCAGACTCGCACTAAAGTAGAAATCTATTTCTAGAGGTGTTTAATTCTCCAAATTTTGAAGAGATCGGATGACTAAGGATATAGGGAGGAGCACATAACCCCCAAGATCCAAGACCCCATGGAAAATCAACATAAGCACAAAGGAACACACATGTATGAAATGTAGCAAGACAACTAATGAGGGCACAACCCGAGTGTTAGAAAATAAAAAACCATAAATTGGGAATTTTGTTATGAGGAAAAGGGTATCCAAAAATGTAAAAACATCTAAAAGTCAAGAAACTTGAAATTTAACAATTTTTGGGTGATGCAAGATTGCCCTTACACAACTGGATGCTCCTGCATCAGACACCTAGGGTAATTTGAGAAGTGACCCCGTCACATCTTAAATGGTGGAGGAAAAACCCAAATGGTCAACCTCTGCCTTAGGCAACTAGGATGAATCTTCAACAGGCCTTCCTTTCCATTTCACCAGATATTCTTCATACTGCCTATTCCTGGTACTCCTTCCCACACGACTATCCAGGATTTCTTCAATTTCCTCCTTTTCTAAAGTAGGTGCTAGAATCCCACACTGTTCCATTGTTGGTACTTCCTCTGCGCCACCTTCATAATACTCTGTCAAATCTAAAATGTTGAACATAGGGGAAATGTTGAATCCATCTGGCAACTCTACCTCATATGCATTCCTTGAATCATGCCTCTTCAAAATTTTACAGGGACCGAACTTCTTCATCTTCAATTTGTTATATGTTCCCACTGGAAACCTTTCTTTCTCAGAAGTGGACCATCACTATCCTGTCTGAAACTC
>VDFB02109383.1:120951-150561 GCA_007258455.2 Sequoia sempervirens
ACTCTTGAACTTGTCTGTTCAACTCCTCATTTTCTACTGGAGTCATTCTATGAGCTGCCTTATTTGGCAAACTAGCTCCAGGAATCAAGTCAATCTGATGACTGATCTTCCTTATTGGTGGTAAACCCTCAGGTACATTGTTAGAAACAATATCTTGAAACCCATCCAACATCCCATAAACTTCTTCTGGAACCTTCTCACTATCCTCCTTACTCACTCTAGGAATCAATGCATAACACACACGCTCATGCTTCATACCTTCTAAATTTTTTTTTCCATCTACATAAAAAATTCTAGCACTACTACATACCTTTTCTTCGGTCTCCTTCAGGGGTTTCAACTTGTGACGAACCCCATCCTTTGTCAAGGAATAAGTGTTTGCATGGCCATCATGTATCGCTTTCCTATTGAATTGCCACAGTCTCCCCAACAACATGTGACATGCATCCATGGGGATGATATCACAGAGTACCTCATCATGGTAGCTCCCGATCTTGAACTTTACTAGGCATTGCTCATTCACCAAAACTTTGTGGTCTTTCTGCAACTAGGCAATTCAATATGGATGCGGGTGCCTTTCCCTCTTCAGCTTCAACTTTGTGATCATCTCTTTTGACACCAGATTATCGATGCTCCCACTGTCAATAATGACATCACAACATTTTTCTTCACACTTGCACCTTGTGCGAAACAGATTCTTCCTCTGTTCTGGTTCCTTTTCCTCGATCCTGCGAGGCTCTCCTAATCACTAGGGCTTCTCCCCTTTCAGCATCATCTGAATGTTCAAATTGGGCCTCCTCATCTGCATGCACAACCCTTCCACGACCTTCTGGAATTTTTTCTACCCTTCCTTGGTGTTGTGGACATTCATGGGCTTGATGCCCTTCTTCACCACACTGGAAACACGTTCCTCTGAAACCACCTCTTCTAGATCCTTGTCCATATCTCTCTCATTCTCTACCTCTTTGATCACCACTGTTTTGATCACGAGGGCGATAGAAGTTGTCATTTCTTTGGCTTGGTGAGTTACTCACATCTTCACTTTTCTTTTCATCATCATTTTACCGGCTTCCTGAAGGTCTTCCCTTTGCCCTTCCACTTTGACCTCCTTGTCCTTTTTGCTTCCATCAAATCTTTTGTTCAACTTCTCTTCCCACCTTTAGAGGCAAAGGCGATACACATCCTCAATGGTGGTCATTCATTAGAGCAACTCTCCTGAGATGCTTTCGGTCATAACCATTAAGATATTGGGCTACCTTCTCCTTATTAGCCTCTATGTGGCCCATTTTGATGATTATCTTGTAAATTTTTGGTACTTGTTCTTTCCGCGATCTGCTTCCTTGCTTCAACCCTTGCAATTTCTTCAATAGATCTAACTCGTAGTCCACTGGTATGAACTGCTTCTTCGGTTTCTCTACCATGCGATCCCATCTGGTGATATTTCTCTACCATGATCCCATACGAGTGATATTCCTTTTCCTCTTCGATTTCTTTCCAACTGGACCTCTTTCCACCAAATACTGGCATGGCCCTTCAGCTTCATTTTCGCAAACTTAACCCAATCTGGGTCCTCTATTTCCTCATACTCAAAATATTCTTCTAGCTCGTTGATCCGGTTGATCAACTCTTCCAGGTTTAGACTTCTAGAATAACTAGGAACTTCTGCTCTGGGTCTTTTCCCGATCTTCAAAATGGCCCTTATTAGCTGCATTTGGTCTTGATCAATAGCTTCTTCTTCCTCTTCTACATTTGAACCTTCTTCCTCTCCTTCATTCTCACTTTCCTCCCTCGGGTTTAACCCTCTTCTGAACTGCTCTTGTAACACGTCAATTTGTCTCTGGAGGGCTACCAGTGCATCTCTTCCACCAACATTTTTGCCACCTCGACCACCTTTGGCACCACCATGCCTACCAGGCATCACTCTTGGAGGCATATTTCTTGACCTCGAGCCACAACCACGGTCCTAGTGTGAACTGCCTCACGATCGACAATTTGTCCACACACTCAAGAAAACTCACTCTAATACCACTTAATGAATGCGTAGCCTGAGACTCATAAAATAAAAACCATAAATTGAGAATTTCATTATGATGAAAAGGGTATCCAAAAATGTAAAAACATCTAAAAACTAAGAAACTTGAAATTTAACTATTTTTGGGTGATGCAAGATTGCCCTTACACCACTAGACGCTCCTGCATCAACAACACACACAAATATACATGTCAAAAAACACAAAGCATACATGATGGAAACACATGGCATGATGGAACATAAATATGATGAAAAAATGAAAAAAAACATGATGTATACACACAAAAAGATATACAACAAACACAAGGTTAGTACTAAAAAGATTCAAGTCAATAAGGAAAAGAGACCTTATTCATAAATTGTCTCAAATACCAAACATCATCCATTGAATGTGTTGTCACAATAAAATAATACTCTCACAAGGATGTAAAATCACTCATGAGACACATGGCTCAACTAGAAAGCAATATGTGCTATGCTAGGTGGCCATGTTAAAAATAAATGTTTAAGTATAACATCTTGGGGGATGAACAAAGTTTAATGCTTAGGAGATGAATAAAGTTGAATGTCTCTAGAGATTAACAAACTTCAACATCTTAGGGGATGAATAAAGTTAAACGTCTTGAGGGATTACCAAAGTTTAACATCTCAAGGGATGAACAAAGTTTAATGTCTCAGGGGATGAATAAAGTTTAACATCTCAAGTGACAAATAAAGTTTAATGTATCAAGGGATGAATTGATAGCCACATCTCAAGGGGCATTACAAATAACAACACTACCAAAGGGGGTATGCCAATAGGTCAAATATCACAAGAAAAAATGGATAGGGGTAATATATTCCCCCTCTTAAAATGTCAACATGCTTGATATGTTGGGATTTTAAGGATAAAGAGAGGAAAAGGGTATCCTTGAAAAGAATACACACCTCCCAAAAATAGTTTATCCTTTCCCCCAATTGTAGAAACAAGGACAACCACACCAAGGAATATCATGTTTCTTCCATAAAAAAATATGGTTGCACTTAAGATTGTATCACCATGAATGGAAATGAGCAAAGCACCTAGAGCTAAAAATGCCACATAGTGATGAGCAACATGATATGATGAAGATCATTATTGATTAGAGGAATTAGGTGCATCATTGTAAGGAAGAGCACCATAATACTTAAGTTGTATTTTATTACTCAAGGCCTAACATTCATTGGTAGAATGACCATGCACTTGATGATATGCACAAAATGAGTTTTTGTTGTAGAATTTATTTTGTGTTCTTGGAGAAAGAGAAATCAAGCAAGCTTTGAGAAGTCGTGACAATATATTCTCTTGATCAAAAGTAGGGGACATTTATTTCTCTTGTGAAGAAATTTTTACTTTCTTATCATAAGATTTCATACATACAATAGATGATAAAGCACAAGATGAAGATGGAGATAAAGGTTGGAAACCTACACCTTGCCTAGAAAAGTATGGTATAGACCTCACTTGATCCTTATCATTTTGTCTCATGTTTTCATTATATCCATGTTTAGAAATTTTTTTTGTAGATCTAAGACCATAACATGCTTCCAACTTAGATGAAGATGTTTTATCTACATGCTTCTAAGAAAGATTGGATTCTTCCCAAGCATGAAAATCCTTTTTAATTTTTTTAGAGTTACACATCTTCCTCTCATGAGGTATAGGAGTTGAAGAGTCCCATCATTTCCATGGGGTGATGTTGTTGAAGTAGAACCAAGTTGAGAAAATGAAACATAAGACTATTTTGGTTTATATTGTGAGATTTTGTACTCTCTCATAAAGGAGGGTGTAAGATCTAATGAACCCTAATCATCCCTAAAGAATGTGTTTGAAAATGAATAATTTAGATTGAACTCTTTGGACTTTGAGGGAATGAATTGAAACTCCCCTTTGAAACAAGGTGTAAAATCTAACGGTCCCCAATAATCATCTAAGAGTTTTTTTGTAGGTGAAAGACAAGTAGGATTACCATCAGATTGTATAGGTTCTACCTTTGAATTTCGAATCAAAGTATTAAGAGAGTTGGAAGTGTTGTGATAATGTTGAACTTGTTAATTATAACTTTGTTCATCTTCTTCAATCATGTATATCTTGTTATTATATCCATACTTAATATCACAATGAAGAGTAGATGGGACTCTTTCATGGCATGAATCCATGGTCTACCTAGGAGAAGATTGCATGAAAGATGTCTTGTTATGATATGGATAGGGGTAGGCAAAACCACAGGTCCAACCTCTATGGGTAGTGTGATCATTCCTAATGATTTCTTATTAACATTATCAAAGCCACGAATGTTAACATCATTAGGTTCTATGAGATTCTTGTCCACACCAATTTTATCTAGGAGGTAAATGCTACAAACATTAAGACCCAATCCATTGTCTATGAGAGTATGCCTAGCTCTATTTTCATTAATGATAACCTTTATCATTAGGGCCTCATGTTTATTTATGGATTTCAAGCAAGGGTAATTTATGTTGAGGGAATGTAATATCCAACTTTGTCACTTGTATACAATCAAATGAGATGGCTACATCATTTCGTATAACAAAAGATGGGACATCGGTTTTCTACAAAACCTCTTGGAGAATCCTATTATTTGTAGGTGATGTTTGAACCAAATCCTAAAGGGAGATGTTTGTTGGAGTATGAAAAAATTTCTCAACAAGATCATACTCTTTACCACTATGTTGAGGAATATTATATGTGTGGGAAACTTTGTGATAACTTGGTTGTTGTGACACATGCTCACTAGTGATTTTTCTTGCAAATTTCAAGATACTATCAAGTGTTTATATGAGGTCATATAATGAGAGGTAAGCCAATTGCTCCTTGTGCATTTATAACATCAACTAAGTTATCTACTTGTTGATGACCTTATATTGAGAGGGGGTCGAATGTCAACTTAGGATCTTCATTTATGTCATCCATCTTATTATCTATTGAAAGAAATGTATCAATGATTTTGTCCTCCTATGCCACAATATCTCCCTGAGTAGGAAAAGTATTGGGATAGAAACAAACAAGATTCTCATAATAGTCAACTATTGGATCCTCTAACACCACAGTACCTTCTTCACAAGTGGGTGAGGTATTGGGAGAAGAATAACTACATGATTTGCGTGATGGTCCATGATTGCATCCTCTTGCACCAAAGTGTTCTCACAAGTAGGGAAGATGTTGGGAGGTGAATGAATATACAATGGACTTGTGGAAAAGGATCTAACATGATTAAATTACTATACTTTCCCCAATTTGAATCATTAAATTTTAATTGCAATCTAGGTTTACATGCGTTAAGGAAAACTAGAACTAAAAACAAACTAATAGACTTGATGATGAAAGCACAAATTTGTAAACCATGTTCCAAGTATGTAAACTAATAATAGGTATTAATAAATTTTGGAGATCTCAAGCAAGTTTTTGGAGGACTAGGATGCCCTAGGGTGTTTGAGTCCCATTAGGGATTTTTTTGAGATTTCAGTTGTAGAGGTACTAGTGATAGGAACTAACTATGTGATAGCTTGCAAACCCAAATTTAGAATTCATTCTATTGTTGTTTTGTATGTTTTTGAATTATGCAATATGTTGTTATAGCGTAGGGTTTTGAATCTTTGTTAAAATGAAACTAATCTACCCAAATTATACATTCTTCAAGAAATGTAAACAATTTCCCTATAGATTTGATAATTTCCAACACTGAAATGCAATATTTTTTATAAATTTTCAACAAATTAAGCAAAATGAAACCTTTCTTGCACATATAATAACACTTTTTTAGAATTTGAAATTAGACATTGCAAGTAGAAATAAACTAAAAATACAAAGACAAAAACCTATGCAAAAGTTTTCTAAGTCACCAGTAGTAGGATAGAGGTGCCCTAGGGAATCCCAGTCCTAGAAAGAGTTCTATAAAACTAAAAGACTAAAAGTTTATTAGATTGCCTATAGGTTTTTTTTTTTGTGTGCAAATAGGTTTGACAATGATTTTTTAAGATTTTGGTCAATTTATAATTGTGAAATTGAAAATATAAGTGTGCAACAATGTTGAAAATTCTTGAACAATAAATGACAATGTTGAATGCAATTTTTAGATCTAAGATGCAATAATTGACTAATTCCAAGATGCAAAATTCTTAGAATGATGATTTGAAACAAAAACAATGCAATTTTTTCACTTTTGTGACCTAAATGAAAGATGCCTAAATGAATGCAATTTGAATGTAGATCTGATCTTAAATGGAAAGCAATCTTATTACGACCTATGATGCAATATGGAATGCAATTTTTTTTAATTTTTATGATCTTTTATGATGCAAAAATGAAACCTTAAATGGGAAATACAAAACAATGCAATGCAAAACCTAGATGTAGTGTTAAATGAATGTAATTTTTAGAAGGTATATGATGTCAAAATTTCAAGTTCACCAAAATGTATCATAAGAAAAAGTGAACCCTAAGTTTAATACCTAAACTTAGGGTTGCTTTTTTCTCCTTTTCAAAGGTACATTATTACACAAATCAATAGGGTGTTTTGATTGACTTTCAACCATAAAGGTGACTCAATCAGACTTGGATTTGATAATTTTTAGCCTTAAAAATGGAATGAACTAATTTGATATGATTAACCAAACTCGTCTATGTATTTTAACACAAAAAATACAATAAACAAATGATTAGAAAACTAAAACAACTTGTAGGAAGACCTGGGAAGTGTTGATTGATGTGTACTTGTCACCAAAAGCTAGATCTAAGTGTTGTAGTAGGACAATGTTGCCCTAGGGAAAATGGGTTTTGTAGGCCTTTTTTGAAACTTTAAATTTGATCTTGTAGCTCTCTATTTGCTTTTTGATGTCTACCCTATAAACTTTGAATTTAGACTCGAACCTACAATAAATTCACAAAATAGATGGGGGTGGCTATATAGGAGTTTGTCTCATTCAAACCCAAGTTTTGGTATTTCTACCTCCATAATAGCCAGTAAAATTGACTGATAAAAGTGTGTGTGCCCTAGGCTTAAGTGTGTCTAAGGTTTTTATAAGATAAAATGCATAAAACCCTACTCAAGTGTGTTAGAGAAGGATTCATATATGAAAATGATAAGATCTACCTAAGAGGAAGTCAAAACACTTTTAAAAAATTGAAACATAAATAATACCTTGCTTTAGGCTACAAATAGGATAAATCTTGAAGATGAGAACACTCTAGGAAACAAGTCATTAAATTGAAGGAAATGGCCAAAATCATCTCCCAAACCTAGAATTCATCATGCTCTTCTATTGCATCAATCTTCGATCATGACATAAGGCTTGATCAAATCTACAAATGAGCTTGAAAAACATGAAAATTCAAATGTGCCAGAATGATCTCTTGCTTCTCTTTTCTTCTCTTGTTGCTTTCTCATTTCACTCTCTTGAATTCTAGTTTCAAATGGTGAAAAGACTAGGTATTTATAGGTGTTCATCTAATTTCTTGAAAATTAGATCTTGAAAGCTGACATTTATAACTTGAATTTTGAATGTTAGAATGGCCACTTTGACATATCAAAAATTGGTCTCAGATAGAATAGGAGGACCCATATTCCCTAGGATGAATGGGTCCTAACCTTATTTTCTAATAAATTTATTATCAATGGCAAAGGAATATATGGATGCATTTGTTCAATGCTTGTAATTTATCAAAAAATGATAAAAATAGGCCTCATAATGCATAATTTAGGATATTAGTACCTAGTTAGGAGGTGTTGAAAATTCATAAATGCAAGGGTCACTAAAATAGGTCCAAACTAAGCATGAACTTGTACTATCACCTAAAAAGGAGTACAATTTTTCACACTACAATTGAAAAACCTATTAGTTGAAGATACCACATGGGAAGGGCTTGAGATTATCGAACATTCTAATTTGCATTTCTCGAGGAAAAAAAATCTTGGGGAGGGAGGACTTATCATGTACATATTTCAAAAACTAGACAAAATATTTCTTGCCCAAGGTGATGTCAGAGTTCAGGAATCAGAGTTGTTGGAGGTCACAGATCGGGGTTTCAGCTTGATGCATTCCAAAAATTTGTTGGAGATTAGGGATTGGAGTTGTTTCTCATCGTATGTCAAAGTGTTTTTGGAGATCGAGGATTGCAGTTGCTACTTGACGCATGCCAAAATTTTGTCATAGATCAGTTATCGAGGTTACTTCTCAACTCATGCCAAAGAGTTGTCAAGGATCAGGGTTTAAGGATGTAGTGTAGAAAATGTAACCCTTTACATTTTCTCACTTTTTTGGGCCCTCCTATTTAAAATGGACTTAATAATGCCTTAATGTAGTGTTGTTAAATGTACCCCTTTACATTTACACATTTATTTTGGGCCCTCTTAATTAAATTGAGCTTAATTATGCCTTAATTAGCAATTTAATTCATTTACAAGGGCTATTTAATTACATTTTTTGAAGGGGAAACCTAACAATAATTAATGCCTAAACATAACACTTTACATTGAGCAATGTGTGTTCCAATTATAGGGAACTAGGATCCATTCACCCATGGGTGAATGGATCCTCCCTAGACAGTTGGACCTAAATTTCAATTATGTTTTTCGTGGCATTTTAACATCTTCAAATCCATAATTCAATGCCAGCTTGTGATATTTGAATTTTGGGAAATAAAGGATGCATATCTATAAATACAAGGTCATTTCACTAAGTTTCACCTATAATTTTTATGTGACTTCACAAGAGCTAAAGTTGATGATTAAGGGAATTAAAGAGAAAATATATTAGAGATTTATTATAGCATTCAAGATCTATTAATCATGTCAAGGTCTTCTTGCATCATGCATATTTTTGGAGGTAACATTGTGATGTAGGTTTCAACATCAATTCATGCATTTCAAGAATCAATTTCAAGTGTCAAGATCCACATCAAATTCAGCCATTTCATGCAAGTTGTAGGTCTCCTAAGATCTCCATTATCAAGGTTTCTACTAGGGTTTGTTGAATAGTAACATAGCTTTGTTCATTCTCCATTCTCCCTTTCATTTCATTATTTCAATTCAAGGTTTGATTACCAAAATGGGGTTTGACCAAGGTAAACCCCCATTCACTCAAAAACAAACATTTTTCTCTCTTAAGTATGTGATTGAAAATTTAGGTTGAAGACTTGAAGAAATTTTGAAGTGCAAGATTTAAAAATTTGCAAAAATTGAAAAATTTGTCAAAGTTGTTGCTAAATCATAAAATCTAACCTACAAGTCAGATTTCTAACTTTCTGAAATTGAAACCTGGACTAATCAGAAGCTACAAATCTGCACCAGAGGCTCCTGAAAGATTGTTGAAATCCATGTACTTCAACCCATTCACCCATGGGTGAATGAGTCTCAGATCAACTTCTAAAAAGCATTTTTGGTGACTGGTACACATGTTTCTACCCTTGTTAGGTCTGTATTTTATTCTCATTTTGCAAATATTGAGCTTAATCTTCAAGTTTCAAGTGTTAGATTGCATTTTGGTGTTGATTTGCTAATTTTAAGTTTTTCTCCCTAAAGTTTTGTTTGACCTTGACCCCCATCCTTCAGTCATAAGGAAATCTAAATATTCTCACATTGACTTGATTCACCTAAGGGTTGATAATCAATTCTTTGTGGGGATCTCATTTCTTAATAAAATAAAGGAAAATAGGTCCCTCACCACATTACATTTTAATCCACATATTTAATAGTAACACAAGTATTTTTCTTCATTTCATTTTGGTGAACTCAACTTTTGAGCATTATATCTTGTTGATTTGGAGTCCATTTTCAACCCTAGATCTAGAAATCACATTCATTTGCATTGCATGGATTGGCATCCCATTTAGGGTTATTTTCTTGCATTAGTTTGCATCTCATTTAGGGTTTTAGGTTTGCATTTTTGCATCCTTTGAAATCTAGAAAATTTAAAAAAAATCAGTCATTTTGCATAGTGTTTACATAACATTGCATAATCAGTCATTTACGTCTAAAAATTGAATCAAAATTACATCTCAAATTAGGTATTTTTTCTTGTCGTTTAGCATTATTTTGAACTTGCATTTAGACCTTATTTTATAGAAATCTGAAATTGTAACTTATTGTATGAAACTACAATTTGAAAACCATAGAAATTATCTTAGGAAGTTGAAAATTATTTTTTAAAAACCCTAAAGTGAGGCCGATTCACCCATGGGTGAATGAGTCCTGAATCAGATATTTTCCTAAATTTTTGAGTGTTAAAATCATTGTTTCTACATTCTCTATTTTTGTATTTAGTTTGTTGTTTCAGTTTCTAGAATTTTTGTTATCTAAAATAATTCATATTAAGATTAATTGGTCAAATTCAGTGCATTGTTTGAATTCCAAATTGCATCTAAAAGACATCATTTTTAGGTTTTTACATAGCATAATCAAAAAAATTTCTCTTTGTAAATTTGAAAATTGCTTTTACATACTTGCATTGCACTTTATATTCTAGGGTATTTCATTGCATGCTACCTCTTATTCATTTTTGGGTGCACCTTGGGTTTGTGAAACTTGTATGAGCTTCACAACATGGTGCCTATTGCCAATACTATCATGAGACGTAGTTCGAGACTCATGCCATCCAATGATACATCATTCATCATGGATCTTGGGTTTTCTAACTCTTTCACTCATAGTGTTGACACTAGTCCACCCACTATGGATCATACCCTTAACACTTCATGTTCCATGACTTCCCTACCCACACCTAATATGAATGATGTTGATACAATGATTGCTAATGTCCCTCATGAGAACCTTAGAAGGATGGATGAAGAGCTTGATAAATTACAAAACTTTGTACATTTTGAACCCATTGTGGATAATGCAATTCCTTTGATAGAAAAAGTAATAAAGTTGATTAAAACTAAACAAGGACTAGAAATGGTCTATAGCCTTAGTCATACCATGCAACATCACATAAGAAATAAAGAGAAGAATATTATAAACCCTTAAGTCAACTTCATTAAAGTTCAACCTCATAAGGGTCTGACCAAAATTTTGGTTGGCATTGCTTTCTCACGACATGACATAGTTATGTTGAACAAGACAAATTAGAGGGGGGTGAATCAATTGTAACAAACTTTAACCTTTAAAAATTTAATTGGAAATGTTGGTATTGGCATGGTGTGATGGTTTAATGGTGGAATTATTGTTCTTGCCACCAAGGTTCAAACCTTGCTGGGGTGGTATTGTTGAATGGTTGTATTCCGGTTCATAGCTCCGGTTCAAAAGCATTTACCCCTTGAATAAAAAATAATAATTGGAAATTAATTCAATCACAAATCCTTTACTTTGCTAATCTAATTAATCATTAAGTGCAAAGGAAGAAACATAAAAGCATCACATACACAATAACACTAGATTTACGTGGAAAACCCAATAAGGGAAAAACCACAGTGAGGATTAGCTCACAATATAGAGTATCAAAACCAATTACAAAGTATCACTACCAGAGAAGGCTCACTACCAAAACAAGACTCGATGTTTAGATCAGGACTCACTGTCCAACAAGGGTTAACCACCCAGAGGGCTCACTACCACATAATTACAAAGAAGATATAGAAGGGATTTGTTACATAGAGAAAAAAAATCTCAATACAACAAAGATATCCACCACAATTTTCTCAAACACTTTCATACATGCATGAATGATAAAGTATACCATCAACTCACTACATCCGAAAACTCACAATTATATTTTTCACTGATTTTCACCAACTCGCATACACATTGATTTGCATCTATCTTGCTTGCATTCATCATACCTATTTTACCAATATCTCATCCTATATTTATACCGTCTTCAACTTTGAAACATATCCAAAGTCGGCCACACACGATTTGCATTTACAAATTCAAACTAGGTCAGTGCCGAAACATTCTAGGGTGGAATTAGAATGAGGGCAACCCAAACACATGCTTCAACATGCTTTGAAAGTAGTGCTTAGCACAAGGTCAGCCAAACCAATGTAAAACACAAATAATTAAGCACATACAACCTTAACACGATCCAATCCTTCTAGATAATAAAATTATCTTCAACACGATCATATTAGCTAAACTCCAAAACTGAAAGTCATAAGACTCAAAAAAGAAGAAATACAGAGCAACTACATTTCTCTCAGACCTCAGCCAGATACACTGAAAAACACCACTCACAACTAGTGAACATAATTCCTACTACACAACAATCCAAAAACCCAAAAATTAGATATAGCAACTTCCAACAATTAGGATCAACATGTATGAACCACACAAACACAAGAGCAAATTCTAGAGAAACCATTGAACACCTGCAACCTTTTTCCTTTACAATTTTCTCAATATCCTTAACATATGTAGCCAATAACCATTATCCATGATATCAATGACAACAACAACCAGTTAACCAGTTGACATCAATGACAACACCTTTGAATACTTGAAACAAATTAAACATGCACACAATGGTCCTCTTTACATAGCTGGAAGAATTAATGACAAACCTACTAATGGGATATTAATTGATCTCATTTGTGTAGAGATTGTGATCATTAAAGAATTCCTATTTGTGCATGAGCTTTATCAAGATAATTATGAAAAATTGAAAGCATGGATAAAAATGCATAATGGTTTTGATTTCCCTATGATAGGCTTGATAAATCTTTCATTAAAATTTGTACTGAAACAATTAAGTGTCTCATTTATATCATCCCTTCATTGGACCAATTTCATGTGAAGTTAGGTTATCCATGGCTTCACTCCATGAATATCGTCCCATCGGTTGTGCATAAATTCTTAAATTTCCATTTGGAAATGAGATCTTTATGGTGCATCATAGTGGCTTTAATCTTATATCTTCCTATAAGAATTTCTCATTGGATTTCTTTTGTCCCAAACCTATGGAACCTATTACACCTCGTGAAGACTTATTCTTCAAATCCTATCAAAAGTTTAAGGAAAAGTGCATAGCAGAATTATCCCTTACCAATATTCCTCAACCCATGATTGAGCCTCCTATCCTAGATGAGACTATGATTGAACCAAAAGAACTTCCAAGTAACCAAGACCAAAACATAGCAAATCCTCCACCTATTTCCTACAAGAGATCACGAGATAACCAAATAAGTCTCGTTGTGCCTCCTAAAATCAAACAAGTTTATAAATCTAAAGAGAAAGTGGTTGAACAACCTCCCATGGTTCCTTTCGTTCCTCCCTTAAGGGAAGGAAAAAGAAACCTATGGTTGATAAACCCGCTCCTACACAATCACAACTTGAAAATTGAATGAAAAAGAACTAAAATGCTAGAGAGCGTAGGAATAGACATCATGCTATTGCTTGCTTGTTACAAGAAAAAGAAGAAAATAACAACATAGAAAATTAAATTCCACTTACCTCAAGTAATGCATGATGATTCTCCACATTCACTGAAACAAGAAAATCCTAAACCTCGACCAAAATAAGAACAAAAACCTTCTATGGATATTATTATTAGACCTTTTGTTGTGATAAACCTAGATGATGATAATGAAACTACTAAAATTGATGAGGAAGTTCATAAAGAGTTAAATTTATTGTTTTCCTCTTCCATGAGATTAAATGATAACAATTATAATGATCCTCCTACAAAGAGTTGAATTAAAATGTTGGGCCATTTAGGGGTTTGCCTTAGTCAAACCCCGTGTAAGTGTTTCCACTTCCACAATAGCATTGTCAATGATAAAATGATAATGGATATGAAGGAATGATGAAATCATAAAGTGTTGCAACTCACTACCCTTCAATAGCTTCCTTGAAGGAATGAAGTCATACACATCATCTCAAGGTCTTGGATCTTCCTTGCTTGATTTCTTGAATTGCTTGGAGACCTAAACAAAGGGTTAGCCTTCACAAACATGAAAACATTAAAACATGAACTCACATACAATTTGACATGATGATTGGATTATAAATTGCTACAATAAATCTTTAAAATGTTGATCTTGAAAATAATGCTTGATCATAAATTCTCCTTCTAATGAATTTCTTCCTTCATCATAAAAATTTCCTTCTTATTACTCAAAATGATAGGAAAACATGTTTTTACATGCATTTTAAGTAATCCTTTTGGGTAGGGGCTAACCTAGGATCATTTTCAAATCATAAAAGCCTTCCAATTGAAATTTCAAACATTCAAAAATTTTCCTTGAGGATAAGGATGCCATAGTTTGAATGGATCCTTGCCCTATTTTTTGAAAATCAAGGTGTCAAGGGAAAAACATAACATGGATGCATTTGTTCAATGCTTTCAATTTCTTGGAAAACAATAAAATTGGGATATAGAATGCATAATTTGGGAAAGTAGGAGCTTAATTAGGTCCAAAAATTAATGGGGGAAAAACATAGAGGGAAATTATCTAGGGTGAAAATTTATGACAATACATTTAGCCCCCACTTTAGTCAAACTATGAACTATGCTTAGATTCGCACTAAAGTAGAAATATATGTCATGAGGGGTTTGATTCTCCAAATTTTGAAGAGATAGGATGGCTAAGGATCTAGGAAGGATTGCACAACCCCCAAGATCCAAGATCCCATGGAAAACCAACATAAGCACAAAGGAACACACATGTATGAAATGTAGCAAGACAACATACACAAACATACATGTCAGGAAACACGAAGCATACACGATGGAAACACATGGCATGATGGAACATAAGTATTATGATAAAATGAAAAAAACATGATGTAGAAACATAAAAAGATATACAACAAACACAAGGTTAGTACTAAAAAGATTCTATTCGATAAGGAAAAAAGACCGCCGTCATAAATTGTTTCAAATATTAAATGTCATCCATTGAATGTGTTGTCACAATATAATAATACCCTCACAAGGATGTAAAATCACTCATGAGACACATGACTCAACTAGAAAGCAAGTTGTGTTATACTAGGTGGCCATGTTAAAAATAAATGTTTAAGTTTAACATCTTAGGGGATGAACAAAGTTTAATGCTCAAGAGACGAATAAAGTTTAATGTCTCAAGGAATGAACAAAGTTCAACATCTTAGGGGATGAATAAAATTAAATGTCTCAAGGGATGAACAAAGTGTAACATCTCGAGGGACGAACAAAGTTTAATGTCTCAGGGGATGAATAATGTTTAATGTCTTAGGGGACAAATAAAGTTTAATGTCTCGGTGGACAAATTGATAACCACACCTCAAGGGGCATTAAAAATAACACCACTTCCAAAGGGGGTATTCCAATAGGTCAAATATCACAAGACAAAATGGATAGGGGTAATATATGCCCCCACTTTAAAATGTCAACATTTTTGCTACGTTGGGATTTTCAGGATAAAGAGAAGAAAATGGGATCTTTGAAAAGAATGCACACCTCCCAAAAATAGTTTTCCTTTCCCCCAATTTTAGAAACAAGGACAACCACACCAAGGAATATCATGTTTCTTCCATAAAAAATATGGTTGCACTTAATATTGTATCACCATGAATGACAATGAGAAAAACACCTAAAGCTAAAAATGCCACATAGTGATGAGCAACATGATAGAATGAAGATCATTATTGATTAGAGGAATTAGGTGCATCAATGCCAGGAAGAGAACCACAATGCTTAAGTTGTATTTTATTAATCAAGGCCTAACATTCATTAGTAGAATGACCATGCACTCGATGCTATGCACAAAATGAATTTTTGTTGTAGAATTTCTTTCATGTTCTTGGAGGAAGAGAAATCAAGCAGGCTTTGAGAATTTATGACAAGATATTCTCTTGATCAATAATAGGGAACATTTATTTCTCTTGTGAAGAAAAGCTTTCTTTCTTACCATAAGATTTCATTCATACAGTAGATGATAAAGCACAATATGAAGATGGAGATGAAGGTTGGAAACCTAGACCCTGCCTGGAAACGTATGGCATAGGCTTCACTTGATCCTTATCATTTTGTCTCATGTTTTCATTATATCCATGCTTAGAAACATTTTTGTAGATCTAAGACCATAACATGCTTCCAAATTAGATGAAGATGTTTTATCTACATGCTTCTAAGAAAGATTGTATTCTTCTCGAGCACGCAAATCCTTCTTAATTTTTTTAAAGTTACACATATTCCTCTCATGAGGGATCAGAGTTGAAGAGCCCCAATCACCACCATGGGGTGATATTGTTGAAGTAGAACCAAGTTGAGCAAATGAAACACAAGACTGTTTTGGTTTATATTATGAGATTTTGTACTCTCTCATAAAGGAGGGTGTAAGATCTAATGAACCCCAATCATCCCCAAAGCATTTGTTTGAAAATGAATCATTTATATTGGACTCTTTGGACTTTGAGGGAAAGAATTGAGACTCCCCTTTGAAAAAAGGTGTAAAATCTAACAGCCCCCAATCATCATCTAAGAGTTTTGTTGTAGGTGAAAGACAAGTAGGATTTCCATCAACTATATAGTTTCTACCTCTGAAGTTAGAATCAAAGTATTAAGAGAGTTGGAAGTGTTATGGTAATGTTGAACTTGTAAATTATAACTTTGTTCATCTTCTTCAACCATGTATATCTTGTTATTATATCCATACTTCATATCATAGTAAAGAGAAGATGGGACTCTTTCATGGAATGAATCCATGGTCTACCTAGGACAAGATTGTATGAAAGAGGTCTTGTCATGATATGGAAAGAGGTAGGAAAAACCACAGGTCCAACCTCAATGGACAGTGTGATCATTCCTAATGATTGCTTATTAACATTATCAAAGCCACAAATATTAACATCATTAGGTTCTATGAGATTATTGTCCACATCAATTTTATCTAGGAGTTCAATGCTACAAAAATTAAGACCCGCTCCATTGTCTATGAGAGTACACCTAACTCTAGTTTCATTAATGATAACCTATATCATTAGGGCCTCATCGTTATTTATGGATTTCAAGCGAGGGTAATTCATGTTGAGGGAATGTAATATCCAACTTTGTCACTTGCATACAATCAAATGAGGTGGCTACATCATTTTATATAACAAAAGATGGGACATCAGTCTTTTGCAAAACCTCTTGGAGCATCCTATTATTTGTAGGTGATGTTTGAATAAAATCCCAAAGGGAGATGTTTTTTGGAGTACGAAAAAATTTATCAACAAGATCATACTCTTTACCACTACATTGAGGAATATTATATGTGTGAGAAAATTTGTGATAATTTGGTTGCTGCAACACATGCTCACTAGTGATTTTTCTTGCAAATTTCAAGATACTATCAAGGGTTTACGAGGTCATATAATGAGAGGTAAACCAATTGCTCATTGTGCATTTATAACATCAACTGAGTTATCTACTTGTTGATGACCTTCTATTGAGGGGGGATCTAATGTAAACTTAGGATCTTAATTTATGTCATCCATCTTACTATCTATTGAAAGAAATGTATCAATGATTTCATCCTCCTATGCCACAATATCTCCCTAAGTAGGAAAAGTATTAGGATAGAAACAAACAAGAATCTCATAATAGTCAACTATTGGATCCTCTAACACCATGGTACCTTCTTCACAGGTGGGTGAGGTATTGGGAGAAGAATAACTATGATTGGTGTGATGGTCCATGATTGCATCCTCTTGCACCAAATTGTTCTCACAAGTAGGGAAGATATTGGGAGGTGAATGAATATTAGGGAAATTGATATTAAGAAATGTGTTAATGATTTCATTTTCTTGTGTTAAAATACTCTCACAATTAGGAGGTATATTATGCAAATAGATAAATGATTATCATGAGTATCAATAGTTCCATTTGTTGGAATGTTAGAAGCCTTAGTGGATGATCTAGATGAGATGAAGTCTCAAAGGGAACCATCTAACATTTCAATGTCATCATAACTAAAGGGCTTGGTAAATATGCAATGAAATTGTGGAAAGAGATCTAACATGATTAAATTACTATACTTTCCCTAATTTTAATCATTAAATTTTAATTGCAATCTAGCTTTATGTGTGTTAAGGAAAAATAGAACTGAAAATAAACTAATAGACCTGATGCAAGCACAAATTTGTAAACCATGTTCCAAGTATGTAAACTAACAATAGTTATTAATATATTTTGGAGATCTCAAGCAAGTTTTTGGAGGACTGGGATACCTTAGGGTGTTTGAGTCCTATTAGGGATTTTTTTTAGATTTTAGATGTAGAGGAACACATGATAGGAACTAACTATGTGATAGCTTGCAAACTCAAATTTAGAATTAATTTTTTTGTTGTTTTGTAAGTTTTTGAATTATGCAATATGTTGTAACAACCTAGGGTTTTGAATCTTTGTAAAAATGAAACTAATCTACCCAAATTATACATTTATTTAGGAAATGTAAAGAATTGTCCTACAGATTTGATAATTTCCAATATTGAAATGCAATATTTTTCATAAATTTGCAACAAATTAAGAAAAATGAAACCTTTCTTGCACATATCATAATTTTTTTTCAGAATTTGAAATCAAACATTGCAAGCAGAAATAAACTAAAAATACAAAGACAAAAACATGTGCAAAAGTTTTCTAAGTCACTAGTAGCAGGATAGAGGCACCCTAAGGCATCCCAGTCCTAGATAGAGTTCTAGAAAATTGAAAGACTAAAAGTTTATTAGATTTCCTATAGGTTTTGTTTTTGTGTGCAAACAAGTTTGACAATGATTTTTTTAGATTTTTGTCAATTTATACTTGTGAAATTAAAATATAAGTGTGCAACAATGTTAAAAAAAATTGAACAATAAATGACAATGTTGAATGCAATTTTTAGATCTAATATGCAATAATTGACTAATTCGAAGATGCAAAATTTTGAGAATGATGATTTGAAATAAAAATAATGCAATTTTTTCACTTTTGTGACCTAAATGAAAGATGCCTAAATCAATGCAATGACCTAATGAATGTAATTTAAATGTAGATCTAATATTAAACGATTGAAAGTAAACCTATTACAACCTATGATGCAATATGGAATACAATTTTTTTAAAAAATTATGATCTTTTATGATGCAAAAATGAAACCCTAAATGAGAAATACAAAACAATGCAATGCAAAATCTAGATGTAGTGTTAAATGAATGTAATTTTTAGAGGGTATATGATGTAAAAATGTCAGGTTCACCAATTTATGTATCATAAGAAAAAGGGAACCCTAAGTTTAATACCTAAACTTAGGGTTTATTTTTTCTACCTTTCAAAGGTACATTAGGACACAAATCAACAAGGTGATTTGATTGACTTTCAACCATAAAGGTGAGTCAATCAAACCTGGATTTGATCCTTTTGAGCCTTAAAAATGGAATGATTTGATTTGATATGATGAACCAAACTCATCTATGTATTCTAACCTAAAAAATACAATAAACAAATGATTAACAAATTGAAACAACTTGTAGGAAGATCTAGGAAACTTGTTGAATGATGTGTACCTATCACCAAAAGCTAGATCTAAGTGTTGTAGTAGGACTATGTTTCCCTAGGGCAAATGGATCTTTGTAGGCCTTTTTTGAAACTTCAGATTTGATCTTGTAGCTCTCTATCTTCTTTATGATGTCTACCCTGTAAAATTTGAATTCGGACTCGAACCTACAATAAATTTGCAAACTAGATGGGGGTGGCTATATAGGAGTTTGTCTCATTCAAACCCAAGTTTTGGTATTTCTAACTCCATAATAGCCAGTAAAATCGATTGATAAAAGTGTGTGTGACCTAAGCTTAAGTGTGTCTAAGGTTGTTATGAGATAAAATGCATAAAACCCTACTCAAGTGTGTTAGAGAAATCTTCCTATATGAAAAAAACAAGATCTACCTAAGAGGAGGTCAAAACACTTAAAAAATTTGAAACATAAATGATACCTTGCTTTAGGCTACAAATAGGATAAAGCTTGAAGATGAGAACACTCTAGGAAACAAGTCATTAGATTGAAGGAAATGTCCAAATGCATCTCCCAAACCTAGAATTCATAATGCTCTTCTATTGCATCAATCTTCAATCATGACATAAGGCTTGATCAAATCTACAAATGAGCTTGAAAAACTTGAAAATTCAAATGTGGTAGAATGATCTATTGATTCTATTTTCTTCTCTTGTTTCTTTCTTCTTTCACTCTCTTGACTTCTAGTTTCAAATGGTGAAAAGACTAGGTATTTATAGGTGTTCCTCTAATTTCTCAAAAAATAGATCCTGAAAGCTGGCATTTATAATTTGAATTTTGAATGTTAAAATGGTCACTCTAACATATCAAAAATTGGTCTCAAATAAAATACGAGGACCCATCCACCCTAGGGTGAATGGTTCATAGCCTTATTTTCTAAGAAATTTATTATCGAGGGCAAAGGAATATCTAGATGCATTTGGTCAATGCTTGCAATTTATCAAAAAATGATAAAATAGGCCTCATAATGCATAATTTAGGAGATTAGTACCTAGTTAGGAGGTGTTGAAAATTCATAAATGCAAGGGTCACTAAAATAGGTCCAAACTAAGCATGGAATTGTACTATCACCTACAAAGGAGTACAATTTTTAAAGATACAATGGAAAAACCTATTAGTTGAAGACGTCGCATGGGAAGGGCTTGAGATTATTGAGCATCCTAATTTACATTTCTTGAGGATGAAAAATATTGGGGAGGGAGGACTTATCATGTCCATATTTCAAAAACTAGACAAAAGATTTTTTGCCCAAGGTGATGTCGAAGTTTGAGAATCAAAATTGTTGTTTGACACATGTCTAGGAGTTTTTGGAGGTCGCAGATCAAGGTTTCTGCTTGATGCATGCCATAAATTTGTTGGAGATCAAGGATTGGATTTATTTCTCATCGTATGTCAAAGTGTTTTTGGAGATCAAGGATTAAGGTTGCTACTCGACGCATGCCAAAGTGTTGTCATAGATCAATTATCAAGGTTGCTTCTCAACACATGCCAAAGAGTCATCGAGGATTGGGGTTTGTGGATGTAGTGTAGAAAATGTAACCTTTTACATTTTCTCACTTTTTTGGGCCCTCCTATTTAAAATGGACTTAATAATGCCTTAATGTAGTGTTGTTAAATGTACCCTTTGCATTTACACACTTATTTAGGCCCTCTTAATTAAATTGATCTTAATTATGCCTTAATTATCCCTTTAATTCATTTACTAGGGCTATTTAATTACATTTTCTGAAGGGGAAACCTGACAATAATTAATGCCTAAACATAACACTTTACATTAAGCAATGTGTGTTCCAAGTATAGGGATTTGGGACCCATTCGCCCATGGGAAAATCAATCCTCCCTAGACCTTTGGACCTAAATTTAAATTATGTTTTTGGCAGTATTTTAACATCTTCAAATCCATAATTCAATGTTGGCTTGTGACATTTGAATTTCAAGAAATTAAGGATGCATATATATAAATACAAGGTAATTTCACTAAGTTTCACCTAGAATTTTCATGTGATTGAACACAAGAGCTAAATTTGATGATTAAGGGCATTCAATAGCAAATATATTAGAGATTTATTATAGCATTCAAGATCTATTCATCATGTCAAAGTCTTCTTGCATCATGCATGTTTTTGGAGCCAACATTGTGATGTAGGTTTCAAGATCAATTCAAGTATTTCAAGCATCAATTTCAAGTGTCAATATCCACATCCAATTTAGACATTTCATGCAAGTACACTGGTACATTGCCCCCTCGAGAGATCGAGCGAAAAGATTTGATTTGAGGGTCGATCTCGCAATAAAGAGGTTCAAAATGGGTGATTATGGATGACGATGCAAATGAGATGATTTTAAGATGCTTAGAATAACAAATCTATATTATTCTAAACAAATTAAATGATGATATGATATGAGATGGATGAGATTGATGATGTGAATGATGTGATATGATGTGATTATGCAATGGATGATTTATGAGATGCTTAGACTAACAGATCTATATTATGATGATGATGTGTATGTGAAATGATATGCAAAATACTGATGATTTATGGATGCAAGATGGATGCATGATGGATGTATTGGTGATGATGATTGACTATTCATGATGCGATGTTAGTGCGAAAGTGAGATGATGACAAGAGGATCCAACAAGTCCATGATTGGTCAAGACTTTATTAGAGATGATGATGATGATAGATAAATGCTAATGATGATGATTCTCTTATCAAGGATTGGGATTTTCAAAGGATCACTTACTTTATTTTTGATAACACACCTAAGTACGATGCATCAAGGTATAAAGGACCAGGATGGCGTTGTACTTAGTGTGATGGACTTTGACTCGACAAACGATAGGAGTATTCTTGTTCACACTTGACATACGAAACCTTGCTAGGCGTACCTAACAAAGCAAGTATTCGCCAAGTTATTTTACAAGAGCGTCCAACAAGCACAGCAGACAAAAGATAATGATCGTTGCCCCATTCCTATCTCTCTAAATCCTTCGTTCGGATATCATCGAGAGGTCCTTGGAATGAGCGCAATAAGATAAATCAAAAGAAAAGATCAAGTACACAAACAAACCAATGTTCTTCATACCTCTAGCCAAAGGGATTTGTTGATAGGATAAGAATCCAAGTGATATCCAAAATGATGCCCATTGTAGACGATATATCCTAGGACATGCATTGTACAGGATGATGATGGTTTGATAAATTGATTGATAGGTGTCGATATAAGGTCGATGACATGTTTGCGACTGATCAAGAGTTTGATTTTGTTTTTGACAGTTTGTTGTTTGCTTTTGATTTTACGATTGAAGATTGATTTTGTGACTGTTGTGCTTGTTTACTGTTTGTGTTGCCAAAGGATGGAGATGACGATCAGTTTATTATGGATGATTGATTATTTGGTGTATGCGAAGCGAGGCGTGGATTTTTCAAATATTTGGATGTTTTTGACATTTTGAAATGTTTTGAGGCTGTTTTTGGATTTTGATGTTTTCGGATGTTTTGGGGTTTTACGAGATTTTACAAATGTTTTGATTTTTGATTTTAATTTTTTGGATTTTGTGTTTTTGAATGTTTTTGGATTTTGGTGTTTTGAATGTTTTGGATTTTGATGTGTTATGATTTTTTTTTTTTTGGATTTTCTGATTTTCTAATGTTTTTGGATTTTTTGATGTTTTGGATGTTTTTGGATTTTTCGCACGATTTTGACGATTAGGATATGGACATGTGTGACGGTATCAGTGCTTTTTTTTTTTTTTTTATGATTTTGTTGAAGACCAAGCTAAGGTTGATTGATCGGATCAATGGATTGATGATGATGATAACATTGTTGACGATACACAACAATGCAATGATAGTGTTATGCAACACAAGGATTTGATGGGATGGATGATGATAACATTGTTGAGGATACACAACAATGCAAGGACTGGATTGATCATGATTGATAATGATAACATTGTCGAGGATACACGACAATGCAAGGATAGTGTTAAGCAACACAAGGATATCCCGAGATGATGATTATTTGATTGGATTTGATTGATCATGTTTGATGAAGCTTGATTTGGAACAAAAGTTGTTCGAATGATTTGATATGACATTTGATGTGCAACTTAGATGCAACTGATAGTGATTGTTTGGATCGATGTTCGATTGAAGATGGAGCTTGATAAGGGATGTTTGTTTGTCAAAATATGCCATGGGCTAGTGATTCAGATTTTTGCTCACGAGTGCTTTGACCAGTTTGATTTCACGTTTTCCAATGTTCAGATCGCCACATGAGGTGAAGGATATAGACCAATATTTATTCTCGAAGCAAGATGTACATATCTGCCCCCAATGTCTAGCAACGTATGGAATGCAATGGATGGATACTTGGATAGGTGTATGGATGGATGGATAAGGTAAGTACACAAGGATGCCAAGGATTATCTTGTGATAAGATAAGGTTTTCGGATAAAGAATGCTCATAATGCTTCATGGCTCAGATAATACTGCATAGGATAGGATTAATGAAAACGGCCCATGTCAAGATGTTTTACCATAAGCAAGCGTAAAGCGTGCCCCAAAATTTTGTCAAGATCAAGATGACCGAGATGATGGATGCAAATATATGCAAATGGATTGGATCAATGGTTTATGGATGGATGGATTTATTATGGATGAGATGGATGGAATGCTCGATTTATTATGGATGGGATGAGATGCTTTCATCTGAAGTGGCGCACACAAATGATCGATTCTACACATGACGCCTGTTTGCGGTTTTCATCATGGTCTTGCCCAAAAGCGCCAACTGTAGTGGTTTTCTAGAGGATGATTTTATCTTCTTGTTTTTCAATCCTTTTTCGATTTTTTTTGGATTTTTGCTTTTGATTTTTGTATTTTTTATGAAGATTCTCTTGAACCACACGGTGGTGTTAGCGTAGATGCTTACATCATAATGTGCTGCCATCGATATACCACTGAGCAGGCTGCTTTGCTAAGATCGTGCACTTGAATGCAACTTTGGGATTCTTGATCTGCTTAAATCGATACCCGGGTTAACTCTGTCTAAATCGTGCATGGCGATAAGTGCCTTGAATCCTTATGATAAAGGGTCGTTGCCAATACATGGTCAACATGAGAATTGGATATCATGCGTGGAGGTGTGGATGGAGTGTGTTTAGGGATAAGAGATGGATTGGTTGACAGTTTGGAACCTTTGACTCTCCAAACTTGGGAAGATGAGCAATGATGGGTGGATACGGAAGTGTGCGTGGAATTAGGACCAACTGCTTGATACACTTTGTACGTCACTTGAAAGCCTGCTTTTTCTTTTGCGGACATCTTTGATGGATACTTTCCCCTCTTTTAGTTTTCCCCACAGTTTCTTTGACTGATGGAGTTTGATAGGGATGATCTTTCTTTGTATTCTTTGGTATCCATATGTATTTGATTTGTCCATTATGCTTCTCAGCTTCTCTTGATTTGATAACATTCTTTGTACTTTGATTCAAATCTTTCCTTCGAAGTTGGTCCCAATTCATGGATGGGGTGATGGGTGGATGAAGATTCATGACGTGGTTGGTTGTAGTATTGACACTAGTTTCATCATAAGGATTCTTCGTGCTCCCTATGTTGACGTTTGCTTGAGACAAAGTTGCCCCCAGTATGGTGGTAGTAGTACCTTCATGCTATGATTTCGCTTGCTCCAAGAGCTCTTGTGTATAATGCATTCTCTGATAAATGACTGTCGTAGGTGACGTTTCAATTTGCTGCTCTGCTAACTCTGGATATTTTATTTGACTTGTTTCCTTAAACGGATAATGATGGATATCTTTATTCATGATGTCCTCAATCTGACTTTGGGACATATTTGATCTTGATGTTGACCACTCTGTTTGATTATAGGAATTAGTAATCTGCTCTTTTTGTGTAGCAAGATCTTGTTCTAGATGAAGATCATCTACATGACCATCTGTAGAAAACATCTCATGGGTAGATGGAGGAGTATGTGCTTCATGGATATGATCATCTTGCATGGATAAGAGAGTGTTCATTAGATTATTGTAGTATCTTGAAGATACAAATTCTTGATCTTGATTAATTTCGGAGTTGCTTTCGACATGCTTTGGATCAAGTTCTTGACATGGGGCAGCTTCAAAGGATGGATTTCTTACAAAGGACTTTTGGATGTCAACATTAGGCATGGTCAAGTTCAAGGTTCCTTCAGCATCTGTAACCATGAGGTCAAAGGGGATCAACATGTTTTGAAAATGACCATTGCTAGACCTTGGTGGAAGATTTTGATCATGTTTTGGAATAAATTTTTGAGATATGTCCTCTACCTCATAAGGCGATGTAGAAAAATTTTCAACATGATCATAGGTCGATGGATCGTGCATTATGTCAATTGGATCAAATAATCCTAACACTCCTTGAAAGAGATCACTAAAAAGTGGCTCTTGATGTATGGTGAGTTGATCATCGGATTGTGTAGATATATCTTCAATGTGCTCCTCGATGGAGAGGTTTTGATCATTGTTTTCGACAATTGCGGTGGAGAGCTTGTGAATGTCTTCGACCATAGAGTCAAGTGATGTTGATATTTCTTGAATTGGCTCATTGTCGAGTTTTGTTGGTGGATTTTGATCGTGATTCAAAAGTGACTCTCGACATATGTCGATTTGATCATTGGATGAAGTAAACATGTGCTCAGTGATGGATTGATCTTGATCCTTGTTTTCAATAGTTGTCATCTTTTGTGTTTGTGCTCGTGTTGGTTGGGTAGCTTGAGAGGCTTGGGAAACTTGAGAGGATTGTTTCACTTGTTGAGCTTGTGTTGCTTGTTGCATGGCTAGATATTTTTGGAATCCCTGTTGAAAAGCAGCTTGTAATGTCGCGTTGTATTGGATTGATGTGGTGGAAGTTGGTGGTGGATTTAGAATCACGTTGGATGTAGTGACAAGTGTTTGAGATATGCTCGGAGTGATCATGGTAGTGAGAGGTTGAGATGTGATGGGTGTGATAGTGGTGTTTGGAATGATTGAAGGGATAGTGATGGTTGGAATGACCGAGGTGATAGGTCCTTGGGAGACCGTATTTTGATTTGGGATCAATGTTGTTGTTTGATTAGATACCATCCGTTGGTGTGATGTCGATGGTATATTCAAAGGATTTGTCATGATGGTTTGATTGATGTTAGGTGGATTGATTTGGATGGCATGATTGGTGTTAGGTAAAGGGGGAAGCCCTAAACCAAGGAATGATGTAGGTAATGGTGGTGGAGATTTCCCTTGGCGCAATGCCTCAACTATTTTGGAAAGTTCCGCAATTTGATCTTGCCAAATTTGTTCTTGATTTTGATCTTGACTCACTTGAGATAGTTGATTTGGCTTTTGTTTAAGCGGATTTGGGATGCCTACTTGCGGTTTTTGAATGGGATTATGGGAAAATTGACTTTGGATAATGTTTTGATTTGGGATGATGTTCAGATTTGGCATGATAGGATGAACATTGTTGGTATTGGGAATCATTTTTCCAAAGTTTTCTGAGTTAGGATTCATGTTTCAAAAAGTTGCACTTGGTACATCCACATTTGGTTTGTAGGGATTTGGTGGAATGACATTGTTCGTTTCAAGGCTCATGCATTGATTATTCGATTGGTGGATTTGTAGGTTTGGACTTAGATCTATCATTGGGAAATGTGTTCCAAACTTTGACTTGGGCATACTCACACTTGTTGTACCATTGACATTTGTCGAAGGTAATGATCCCATGTATGGACTTTGATAATTGATAGGCATTGCAAGGCTTTGAGGATTCCATTGATTTAGATTACTCAAGATGTATGGATCAAGTGTATATTCCATGTTCTCCTTGTGTTTTGACTTTGTTATGAAAGTGACCTCTAAGGTTCTTAGGACCAATGACGAGATGGAGGATGAAATGTGAATGATATGAGTGTTGAATGTTTAGGGACTTTGGATCAATGCTAGACTTAGGGATTGATTTTGATTGTTTGATGTGGATGATGAACTTGTAAACCCTAAAATGTTGGATGTTATCTTAGGATGAACTTGTTCAAAGAGGTGATAATTTAACTAAGTGTGCGTGGAAGGATTCATCCAAACACACCTAACTAAACAAATGATTTTGATTTGGTTTGGGGTTGTACCCAAGTCTAGGTAATGATGTTTTCAAAGCTCTAAAGTTTGTTTGTGGGATGATGTTGATAAATGTTTGAGGTGGATGAAGTGTTTGATTTGATTCTAAGAGACTTAGAGAGACTTTGTTTACTAGGCCAAGGTATTGAAGAACACACTTTTCTCTAAGAGCAATCAAAAGACCAATATGACCAAGAGATATCAAGCACATGTGTGGGGTCCAATTCGTTATCTTTGCTTAATGAGTTCTTTTTACCAAAAACAACCACTTGATTATGTTTCAAACTAAGATGTCCAATGTCTTAATTTCCTTAAACCCCACAAGATATTTTATGTGGAAATTCAATGAACTTAAGGCAAAGGTTTTCCTATTGTTTACTCAAGAAGACAAATTGAGGTATAATCCAATGCTTAGGAACCTCTACAGACGTGAATCCGTAGGGAAAGCAGTAACATATGGATTGAGTCAATGATATTTGTCTTCAAGAGGGTTTGAAATTTTGAGAATCATGTTGAATGTTTGTTTTGCAAAATGTTTTCAAATACACACTGTGTTTTCAAACAAAGAATAATTACAAAGCCCTATGGATGTGTAAGACAATGTTTGTTGGATTCCCCTTGGACAAGTCAGCTTCACGGCTTATCTCTAGCGGATGGTTAGATGCTTGACCCCAGCTCCCCTCCACGGCTCGTGCGTCAATCCAGACGTAAGCATCAACACCCATGAAACTCCCATGGCGTGCTTTCATCTCTACTAGAAGACCGTAGAGTGTGGGGTGGCTTGAGCGGCCGTTCTTGCACCAACAAATAGATTAAGGATTTTGGCAAATTCTAGCACATGGGTTCCTGGTAAGGACTTTCGGATTAGAGTGGAGATTGACCCATAAAGTCCCCGGATCCATCTTGTCGAATAACCCGTGATTATGGCGTTTAACAAAACCCTCATTTATATCGGTGGAAATGCTCTTGGCTTTAGAGAATTGTTACCCGGTTGATCGTTCCTTGGGTGAGTACTTTTCTGAGGCAGGCCCTCTAAGATAAACAAAAGCGAGCAAAGACACAATCCATAACTCGATCGATCTTTGATGGCACAAAGAAAGAGAATGTACGCGAAAATGCCCCTACTCACACTCGCACAAGATGTTCAATTTTTAAGCCCAAATTGAAGTGTTTCAAAACAATAAAATGTATTTTGAGTGTTTCTCTTGCACCCTAGATCGCACGAAGCGCAAGGGGAGAGGATACGCATTCAAAATACACCCAAGACAAAATAACAATTCAAGCACTTGTTCATTTTATAGCCTTCAAAGCAATTATGTGATTCGTTTTAAGCACCAAAATGAAGTGTGAAATTTGTCTTGTTCAATTTTAAACCAAATCGAAAAGCTAGTATGTGTCTAAGGTTCAATTTTAGTCCAACTTTTGAAAAAGAATTGACAATCAAGTTGGCTTAAAATAGAAAACTAAAGCGTAAAATAGAGGCTCTAAGCATTAAAAAATGCTTTGTCAACTTCAAGTTTGATGCTCATTTCTCCAACTCAAATTTGTTTGATTGTTCGATTCTTAGGTGAGAGCCAACTACTACTATTTCCCAATGCCAACCTGCAATAATTAGAAAACAATCACAAATAAGAAATAGGATATTTTAAGAAATCAATGATAACTTTATGACAATCTAAAGCACACATTGATGATCTCCTAAATGTGTTTGAAGCACCACAAAGGCTACAACGATTAAAATGTGTTTTGTGTTCAAGCTGCACTCAAAATTTAAATACAATATTAATGAAAAAAACATCGCCCCCACTCCAAGTTGATTTGGGGAAGTCAGCCTCCAAAGAGTGATTAAGTGTTTTGTGTTTTCCAAGCAAAAGAGGACTCAAAAAATCTCAAGCAAGATTCGCAGCCTCCATATGCTATATGCAACCTGCAAA
>VDFB02109384.1:0-36446 GCA_007258455.2 Sequoia sempervirens
CCAACAATCCTTCTTATCTCTAGATTAGGACCTTTTGTCCTTTGATTTTCCTTGTGACTTCCCATGACTTTTAGAATTGTCTCCTCTCTCCTTTGTTCTTCCCCTACCTTTTGTATTCAAAAAACTACCTTATGTGGATGTTCCACCTGAGCTTTTCCTATAAATTTCCTCGCTCAAAATAATAGAAACAACATCGTCAAATTTCAATGTATTCAAACTAGGAACATAATTGCTAACAACCATTACCAAGCTATTCCAACTTTTAGGCAAAGAAAACAGAATCAAAAGAGCCCTAGCTTCTTTATCAAGTTTACTTTTACAGGATTAATTGATTGGGTGACCATATTAAACTCATTTAAATGGTCAGCAAGCGGCCCCACCTTCTACCATTTTCAAATTAAATAAATGATTCATAAGAAATACCTTATTCAAAGCGGAAGGATTTTCATATAACTTCGCCAGGGTTTCCATCAACTCTTGAGTTGTCTTTGTTGTTGTATTGTAATATTAAATGCCATCGATTGTGCCAGGCATAAATGAATACTACCAAGAGCCTTTCTGTCCAAAATATACCAGTCCTCATCAGACATTGTTGAGGGTTTCCCTTCCAATGGCCGCCATAAATCCTTCTGATAGAGGTAGTCCTCCATCTGCATCTTCCATAACTGATAGTTCTGCCCATTGAACTTCTCAACCTTCTTACCCTCATCTGCCATTACTCCCACTCAGCCGTGAGATCTTCCTATAGACGATAATTGAAACACAACCCCCCTCTGATACCACTTGTTAGGGTTAGAAGGAAAATATCTAACAATTAAATGCAGATTTAATTAATAAACAAATAAACTAAAACACACATAGAAGAAATTATAACACAGAATTTAACGTGGTTCACCCAATTCGAGCTACATCCACCAAACCACAACCATCCAATGATTTTATTATCCAATGAAAAAACCTATTACAATCTTGCAAATAATCGCGTTTTTCATCATACTGTAACCCCCATTCAAACCCCTTTTAACAAGCTTAGAAGCTTCCAGATTAGGGTTCTACAAAGTCGGTTTTTTCCTTTTTTCGTTGATCAATCGCCACATACCAACAATTTAGATTTACTACAACTCATTAGAAACATTTGAAAAGTATCATAATTGTGTTGCATTAGGAACATGTGTTTGTGTAATTTTCAATACATTAAACATAGAAGAATTGAAAGTAGCATAAAACTAAAAATCATATAAATATATTACATTTATAATTTTGAGTATACTCATTGAAACAAAATTGAAGAAAATATATTACATCAATTATCTTCTAAAATTTTCAATCTATTTTCTTCAGCCTTTCTCTTGGCAAGTTCTCTACCCTTTTTCATTTTCTCATAACAGTCATATGTGAATGGTGGCATAATTCTTAGGCCATCTAGAGACTTTACACGGGATATGGCAACAAATGTCAATCATGTTCTTTCTCTTGGTCCAATATCAATAGTGGCTTTTGAAAGAGTCAAACCCTATGATTTGTGAATTGTCAATGCCCAAGCCAATATTAGTGGCATTTGTATTTTCGTCCCCCTCTGTATTGCTGTAATTGGAATTGTATTTGGATTACAGTCATCAAACAGTATCCTTGAATAGCTGTCAAACTCAACCATTACATATGTTGGTGGTTCTGGTGGACCACTTCCAGGTTTATATATAATATTTCGAATATATCCTAGAGCTCCATTTACAAGACTTACTTGTATCCAAAGATTTGAAGTCAACATTACCCTGGCATCCTTACTGATCAATAATTCCAAATCAAGCTCACCATATGAGCATCCTTCTGCTACATTAATATTTCTTGATTTTGTTGCAACACTACGTGCAACATGATGCTTCGATGAGTATAGCATTTTTTTTTGTTATGGTTATGAACATTATAATTTGTTGAGAACAAATGAAAACCATTGTCAAACTCCTCATTTCTTGTTGCATCATTGGTAATAGCGGTTCTTGTTGTAAGCAATCTCCAATAATCAATTGTTGGGTTTGCATCTCTAAGATTTGTCAAAAGTTGATGAAATCTCTGTTGGTGGATGTTTTCTCCATCTTGTCTAAATACTTTATCTAAAGTAACCACAGTTTTGAATTCTTCCCATAGAAACTTATCTCTTTTATTGTTGTCATATGTTGGTCTATCATTAACAGGAGGCAACTGACCCAAATCTCCAACCAAAATCATAGATATACCTGAAAGATAAACAATAAAATCTTTTATCAATACTATATACCTTCATATCTATAGAAATTTCATAATGTGAATTATTTGTATTAGAATATAAAATAGTCATTTTTATTAATCATAATCATGTGTATACCTGTGAAGTTAATATTTGCATTTTGTGGGAATGCTTGTCGAAGTTGAGAATCTATGTTCTCTAGCATGTTCTGACCAATGAAACTCATTTCATCAATCAAAATGTACTTGATGTGTGCTATCTCTTCTTGAAAGTTTGTTAGTCTTGCTCCTTCTAGTTGAGAAAAATCTCTTATTGGGATTCTCAATTTTGTATGCACTGTGGATGCTCCTATGTTGAATGTTGCAACTCTAGTTGGTGCAAGTAATAGAAGGGAAGAACAACCTAGAATCACTGCATTTTGAAGAGCTTGACTAATAGCACCAATTAGAGATGAATTTCCTGTTCCTGTTGTTCCTTGAATTATTATCAGCAAGGGTGATGGATTTTGATTATTATGGTAGTGTGCCATAATTATGTTGAGTGCCTTTCTCTATTTATCATTGAGGTTTGCATAGTATATACACTATGGTATGTCATCATGTATGAGACACCCATGATCTCTCATGGTTCTTATGAAATTCATTACTTGATTTGTGTACACTTCACCTTGGTATTCATTACACCAGTCTGTTTGTCTATCAGCATCTCTTCTACCCAACATATCTATTTCAGAAACTTGGATATTCTGACTATTATGTAGTCTGGATATTATTCCCCATTCATGTTCTGTAATATTTTGTTGAATAGCTTCATTGTCTTCAATTTCAGAATCATGAATGTTTTCAATATTTTCTACAGTTTCTCTTCGCTCCACTTGCCAAGGGTTATAGTGAAATGACTCCCAATTTGCTATTATGGAGTCATTATCGTGATCAATATCTCTTTCCACATCACAAAATGGTTTTCACAATAATAACTCTGAGAAGCAAAAGTCAATCCATTTTTCTGACTCATGTGGAGGAATGGATAAAAACCTAGGAAATATTCTGACAATAGCAGTTGTTTGTCTTGTCCCCCATTTGTTATGTCTTCTTCTTTTAGGATTATATATCCATGTTTTGGCTGCATCAATGAGTGTGACAACTTCCATACAAAAAGGCCTTGTTTTATATCCATCGATGAAACTTTTTGACTGATCTTCATTATTCTCTTCATCATTTACACTTATAGGTTTGAACACCTCACCTGACACATTTAGATTAACAAATCTCCTACTACTCTCTACCAATGGAAGTTCTAGTAGCATGTGGCATGTTTCTTGAGCTCCAATGTCTATTTCTATAACAGTCTCTGTCAAAAGTCTTCTATATGCTCTTGCAACTAAATCATTAGCATTTTCTATGTTTGCAAGATGCATCAACATTTGGTGGTATGTTTCAGAGATTTTTTCTACTTTTGCTGAATACTTTGCAATATGTTTGATCAAAACATGTTTGGAAAAGACAAGTTGCCAATCTATATTTTCTCTCCACAATTGCAATATGTAGCGATTGTGTGAGTTTACCCTATCATCATTTTTGGCTAGCTCAATTTTTTTTCACCCTTTTCTATGTCTTCATATAATTTGGATCCCTCCAAATTCAATGGGCAAGGAGCATTATACCTAAAATCAATATAAATATGTCATCAATTTTAGCATTGAGAATTATGTTATATTTCACATTGATATAAATATTTTAACTTGTTTAAATAGTTACTTGCAAACCATTGTTCCTCTTTTTTTCATAGGCATGCACCTTCCCTACACATTGTGTGTTGCTCTACACAGTTTAGGACCTCTTCATAGTCATGGTCAACATCTATCTCTGCAAGTTGTCTTGTACTTCTAAGACATGGATGCTGAGAAATTTTTTGGAATGCCTACAGTTGGAAATACAAATGTATTAGTTATATCATAGACTACAAAAAAATTATTTAATATATTGAATGTATATGTCCAATTTTTTTAAACATACCTGTATGTTTCATTGATGTGGATCTTCTCTAGGATTCCATGCATGCACAATACAATGGAAATATCTTTCAACACTTTTAAGTTGCTCGTCATTTGACCAATCAATAATGTCCATATTCGGTGCTCCATGTATCCATATGAATCCATGCGCATGCGGTGAGCCCCTATGTTGCCACTCATATCAACACTAGTAATCTTTAACATTCATTCCTTTTTCTACTATTTCTTTTCTGAATATTGAATGTCTCAAGTGCATGTAATGTGTGACTATATGAGGATAATCAATGACATTTTGTTTTCGCCAATTTTGAGCCTCCCTTGGAGTAGTTGGTTGTGTTCCTAGCATTAATGCATGAAAATCAGGCCAATACATGTCTACAACACTTAAGGTGAAGAATATTATAGGAGAACCTATTTGATGAAGCATGTCAGTTATTTTTACATGACATTTTGTCCAATATGACCTTGTACCCCTTAATGTTGTTCCAAACCACATCAAGCTATCAGCTATATGGGAGTGTGGCATGTTTTCCATATGCTCACGCAACTCATTGATGGTGATTGACATGTCTCAAAAGTTTATTTTTACAAATACAACTAATGAATTTTTTTCACGGTGTCTCATTATCATGTTCATCATGAAAATAAACCTTGGATGATTACCAAAGCAATGATCCCTGTATTGCAATAGGTGCTTGAAAAATTCATGTAGATGCACTCGCCTCATTCGTGGTTCTAACCAATCACATTTACCATCAGGGAACAATGTTGGGAATGCCATATCAAGTAATCTTGGATTGATATATTCATTTATAGAAGATGTGCCTATTCTTGGCTAATCCATCAATGTTGTCAAATTTGCATCAGGGTTATTAACCCATGCATGAATCAATTCCATTTCTCTTCGGGAATTAGGTGGTCTATAAGCCATTGATGTTGTGTGCTCTACTATATTACCTTGATTTGTCTCCATGACTAGACCAACAAATATGATTTCATTTGTATTAGAATCAAATTCTATATGCACTATCTGTAATTTGTTGAAAATATTTTCATTTGAATTTCTTGACAAATCATTGAGAGCATTTTCATCAATTCTGACATCTGAATAAAAAATTTCATGCTCTACTTTGTATTTTAATGCCTTGTACACATGATCTCTATTGACTGTAAAGTTATAATTTGTGCCACGTTGATCCCTTCTTCAAACAATAATGATTGGAAACCTTTGTATTGAATGTGGAATTTTTTTTGAAACATGTTCCACATTTTAGGGAAAACTTATCGTGTGTCCTTTGTATTTATACTGACCACCTATTGCATGTGTAACTTGTAGTATTGGGCTGACACATGCAATCAACATTTCTTCAACTTGAGTTAAATTTTAAAGCTCCTCTGGTTGTGGCCCAGGATCCATATTATTTGAAGCAGAAAATCTATTATTTCCTCTCTCCTTTCGACATCTATCACATATAGGACCTTCAAAGGTATGACACACTTTCATTCCTAGATAGCATTCTTGACAAACATAACACATGTTTGGTGCTCTAAAACTATCTAATTGATGTCAAAATTGCATTTGGAATCTATGGAAATCACTTTGAAGCATTCCATTTGGGTTTGGTATGTTTTGTATATTTTCATGTAAACCTAAATTCATCCCAATTTGACTTTCATGATGAGGTGTTTCTAACACATGTTCTATTGGTCCTGAATTTGCATTTGTTGGATTGTTGTGTCTTTCACTTGATTGGGTATCTATTTGTTTCCTTTCTTCTCTTTGAGAATGAGAAAGTGTATTAGATATTCGTTGGCGACTATTCCTAATCATATTTCCTTCCTCTCTATTTTGAAATTCTAATTCTTCTACTTCCACTTCTGCCCTTCATGTAGCATATCTTTTTCTTTCCACTTCATTAAGCCTTCTTCTTTCCTCTTCCCTCTCAATATTTGTCATTTGTTTTTGTTTTTGTCTTTGATATTGTCTCCTTTCCTCCTCTGATTGAAAATTCAATCTCGGTCGAACCATAGCTACAAAATATATTATATTTAATATCTAATTTAATTTTGTAGTAGTGCATTGTTGTAGCAAAAAAACCTTGGAGTTCAAAATTTGGAACAAAATAAAGATAATCTAAACTAAAATTAAAAAAAGAAACATCTCTTGTCATGTAACACTTTCTAATCATCTCTAATTGAAGCAAATTTGAACAAAAAATATATATTACATCAATTATATTCCAAATGTTTGAGTGTATAGTAAAAAAATCTATTGCAATAATACTAACTACACCACAAAAGGCAACCATTTCCATTATGCACTACTTAAAATAGTGAAACAATCTTACAACTCATGTATTATTATCAATTCATAAATTTTAATAAATCATTATATTTACTATTAAAAACAACTAAGAACAATATAAAGCCAAAAATCACATCAACTAACTTAGACATATACATTGAGTTTATTTGGAATGTTTGAAAACATTGTTAACAAGATATACATTCAATCATTTGAATGTAATGAAACCTAGAGCTTAGCAATTGAGAGTAATAAAGCTTTTGCTTTTAGATGAATAATCAAACCTTTTTGCTTTTATGACAGTGAACTTAATCCTTTGTTCATCATTATAAGTCTCTCTTTTCACTTGAAGTTTAAATATGTATTTTTTGAAAAGGACCTTTTGTATAATGTATCCAAACTTAACATCACCTTGTTCTTCATGCTTCAAAATGTTCAATTATTTTGCTGTAATGCCCATAATTTCTTCTGCCACTTCTTCAAAAGCAGTAATCCAAGTGAAAGCAGTATGGTCTTGCACTTTGCATTGAAGTATATACCTATAATCACATTCAAGGAAAATTTTATCACATATTCCACAATACCAATTACCATTTCCATTAGTGTTCACCTTCTTTTTGCATTTCCTACCTCCAATTTTCAAGGGGCAAGCTGTATAACAAAAATTGTCTACCTTTACGAAAGATAAGGTAGCTTTTATCACTATCCAATAAGGTTTATCAGATTTATCAAGTTCCTCATCATTAATTTGTGTGATACTTTTTAACATTTTATCTTCTATTACAAATGAAATTTCCTTTGTAATAGAATGTGAATTGAGATTCTTCCCTTTTGTATCAAACCAAAATATCAATCGTTGTGACTCTAGAAGATCTGGATATATAAGAAGTTGGGTTGTAGTAATTGTTCCCATAGATTTTTCACCAAAATCACTAATTCATCCAACCTTTATAACAAGAATGGGGAAAGTTCTAAAATCACACATTTCTTGGAGTTGTTGGCCTTCATTATTGCAGAAACCACCCCACATTGTTAATTCCACCATAAAACCTAACATGTCTTTCAGTAGAAGGGTTCTTTTTTGAGTTTGTGTGGCATTCTTTCTGAATATTGTGTTTGGTGCGTTGATTGACAAAACAACACCAATGATATCAACCATAGAATTACTTTTTATGTTCTCAATTTCACTTATTGGTGTAAAATAAAATTGTTGTTTTGGTATAAAGCTATCCTCCTCCAAACACAACTCAACTATTGAATTACTTTCTAATAAAATTTCCCATTCATTCTTTAAATGGTTGAAATTCTTTTGCGCAGGTTTGAGTCTCCCTTTTGAGATGATAAACACTTTCCCAATTTCTATGCGATTATAAAACTATTTTGCAACTACATTAAAACATGTTACTCTTATTTTGAACCAGCATCTAAATCAACCAAGTTAAAACTGAAAACTTTTCCATCTCCTTTTACATTGTTAAAATGACAAAGTTGACCCTTTGTAGTGACTCTAGCCTTTATTGACCATTTATTTTGGTACGGATTTAGTGTTGCGATAGGAAGTTCATTTTTTCCAACAATTTGGTGATCATATGGATTGTTGGTAGGATTCATGCCTGAGTCATCATAATATAGGAAAAAATATTATTCAATAGAATTAGAGCATGCCCATAATAATGGAAGATAATAAGGTTTGCATAAATTTAAACAATTTAACCATTTCTATAAGAGAAAAAAAACATCAAATAATAAAAAGTACACGACAAAAGATAACTATTATGATTATACACTATTTAAAATAGTGGAACAGTTGTACAACTCATGTGTTATTTTAAAGAGCACCTTTTATCAAAAGGTATGCAAAGCAATTTAATACATAATTTAACACAACTTATTTACTTCTTGATCAAATAAATAGCTAATATATGATAGTAGACATTATTCAATTAGACTTATAATATGATGTCTAAGTGATACAAAATTCATATTTGATGGCCTACAACAATATTATTTCTCTACACATTATCCAAGTACACCTGAAAAGCTTCAACAATACGAGAGGAATCCCTTTCCTCGTATTATTCATCATAATACAACTCTTTCAAGAATTTGCAAAATGCAAATACCTTTTGAGAAGTAGCATAGGGTTTTTTAGTAGTTTCTTCAATTGATAGGATATCACTCACATATATTGATATTTCGTGCATATATGCTTGTTAATTCAAGTTTCTTAACAATTTTTTCACAATCATCTAAAGAGATCTTCATAGACTTTCAATATGGGTTTCATTAAATTCATTTGATCTAACTGACACATTTGATATTAGAGGACTTGACACAAATTCTTTTGATATTGTAATTTGTAGATCATTTTTATTACTTTCTTCTACAACATTTGCCATGACCTATAAGAAAATCCACTGAGATTAATATCTATTTAAAAGATTAAAAAAATATATATATGAAAAATATATGTAATTAAACATTATTTTATTTAACTTTCATAAATAAATAAAATTCATGATATTTACTATTGAAAAAATTTAGAATAGTTATATATATATATAGTGGACCAATTGATGCAAGATAGAATGGTAACATATAATATTTAACACAAATTATTTAAAATAATATTTAATTAAAAAAAGTCTTATAATAGTAACATATATTTAATTAGTTAAAAAAGCAAGAAACAAAATCATTCAAGAATCAACTACTATATCAAATTAATAAAGAAAAAATTAGAAATAGAAAAAATTAAATATAAATACCCAAAGGAAAAAAGATACTTTATAGACCAAAATGAACCTCACATGTATCCTTTATAATTAATGACCATTTTATAAATGAGGATTAAAAATATGAATTTTGAGCAACCTTAAACTACACCAAGAGTAATATAATGTCTCCTATCACTCACATGAACCAAATCTAAGCACATGCAAAACAATTAAATTAAAAATGAATAGGATATAATGTTCTACTCATTAAATAAAAGCTAACTCCACCATAATAACATATCCCCATCCATGTATGAGTTAGATGTATTTAAATTGTAATTGATCTCCCGACACTTGTAAGTCACATAATCATTGCACCAATGATAGAAACTCCCCTACTCCACCTTTTAAGTCACATAATCATTGCCTTAACATCAAGACACCTAGATCTTTATGATTCATTATAAGAACCTTTTGATAGATTTTACAACTTTAAAATTTTAGATGCTATTTGAAAGCCCCTTGTCACTTTTCCATAATAAGTCAATACAATAGATGTTCACTGCTACCCATTGCCCTGTTTCATCTTTTTCTACTCTTGGAAAAGTAGAAAAACTACTCAACAAAAAATCATGCCTTTGACATCTTGAAAATAGTTGGCGTGTCTTGTCTACACTCCCATGATTGCATGCAAACAACAAAACCATACACATGCCTTGACTATATTCAACATTTTGCATGCATATTGAATATGAGGATATAGGGAAGAGGGGAGGGGACTATGGAGGCACATTTCCTTTAATAAGTGTATTATGTCAAATAGTTCATGTGCCTTGTCAATGCTTCCACTTTTTCCATATATGCCTAACATGGAGAATGAGGTAGATGAGTTCAATCTCCTAGCCAGTTGTTTTACTATTTATCTTGAATGGTGGTAGTATGAGATATTAACTCCCTTGGCAGAGTATTTTCTTGATCCAGCAGTGGTCACAACCTTAATCCTCATCTAGACTACCAGCCTCACGTACACTATTCCAATTACACTAATCTCCTATGTATACAATAGAGTGAACAATGTAGTGGGTGCATGGAGGCCTAAAAGGGCATGACTTGCCATTGTAGTAACCCTTTGATATGCACTTGTAATGAGCCTTATCAATGCGACCTCTCATTTTCCTACTGACTCTGGTTGCTTTTGACTAACATGGTAGCTAGTCGTGTGAGCATTCCCCCAAGCATTGCTTACTATTCATCATTGCTTCTCTCCATTTTTGGATTGATGGAGGAGTCACTAACTGTAAAGATGGTAAGTTGTAGTAGTATGTTTTGTGTGTCATTGTCTTCTAAGAAGTGATTTTAAAATATTCTTGGCATGTATGAATTGCAATGTCAATGATGGTCTTGCTGTAACTGCAATGGGAAAATATATCTTAGCTGAGATGGGAAGGAAAAGATCCTTGTGCTTCAAGTTGGGTTGGGGTTTCTTGCGATGGTTCTCAAGTGATATATTTGTAACTCACTCTGCCTCTCCTCCTACTCTATTTTATCTTTACCTATTGTTTTATCTTTAACAAGCTTGTATTTTATATAGACATCTAACTTCAATGGATCTAAACAGAGCACTACAATCTAAAATTGGAAGTCTTACGAGTCTCCAAAGTCTGTAAGTTTAATACATCAATTACAAGCACAAAATTTGTAGGCTTTGGATTCAATTCTAGATTAACTAAAACAAGTTGTTCTTGCAAATATTTAGCCTACAACATAGGCTTAACTGGACAAATTTTGTTTAGGAAATTTGGGCATCCTTTTCAATTTGTAAGCATTTTGCACTATCAAATCGATAGCCATTCTTCACTATTTATGTTTTGTCCATGGTATTGAACATGCTAATTATTTGTTGCAATTACACCCTCGCTGAAATCTTATTTTCAAGTTGTAGCTCGCAAAATTAGAGTCAAAGGTCAATACCAACGAGGAAGAGTTTGGAGGAGCAGAAACCAATAGCGGCAGGGAAAGTAGTAAAATGCGGTGAAAAACTATGAACAATTGAGATTCCTTTAACCACCTTGTCTGGATTCTCAGGAGTTTTAATCTGTTCACTGACAACTCAAATAGGGACATGCCTTCGGTGTAATAAATACATTAAGACTAAGCCTAATTGAAATAATTAAGTTTTAAGGTGAGTTAATCTTTTTCAAGAACTAAAAGACATTCAGTTTCATAATGGCTCTAGGAAATTACATTATAATCATACTCTATTGAAAAAAAAAATTCTTTACCTATATATTTTCAGTAATGAGGAGTTTTGTTTGATGAATATGTGATATATCAAATAATCTTCATCTGTTTAGTTCAACCTCCAAAGATTTATATAATCCTCACAACACTAATTTCTATGCATGCACATGTTGGAAAAGAAAAATGAAATGGTTCCAAGGGGCTAGGGTTTGCATTAGAAGCCCACTAAATCATAAATTATAAAGTCTAATAAATTTCTAAAATAATATAAATACTCTCTTTCATATTTTGTCTTTTTATTTTGTAAGGGATTTCAAGGTGATACGATTTTTTTATGGGCTTTCTCTATTCAAATACATTTAGGTTAAATAAATTTAACTATGAGATCTAATATTTGTTGTTTCTTTATTTTTATTATTTTTGTTTTGTTTTCCATTATCAAGTGAGTGAACAATTCATGGTGTTCAAAATATTTGTCCATATCTCCCATCAAACAACTACTCTCTAACTTTACAATTTTGAAAATTGCCTACTATAACTTGGACAACATTTTGAGGCCCCTTTACCCTATTGTACTCTATAAATATGTTGACAATAATTTGTGTATTCTTCACTTTTCCCTTGCACATAATAGCCCTAAAAATATTGCCTATTTAGGGAACACGACAATGACACTAATTAGGGCATGTTTTTCAATCTTTACTTCCATAAAAATGACAAAAGACCTTTTTTTGGCTCATGAATCCTTAATAGGCTATAGTGAGATATCTACAAGCCTTCTTTCCTTGTCCAATAAATTGGTTACTTTTCATAACTATAACCTATAAAAATTATAGGTTCTCCATTTCTCCTCTCACTATTTCCTAAAAATATCGTGATTTTACAAGGTTGAAAGGAAGACCACTGGTGTAAATACAACACACATTTTTATCATCAATATTGTGTCTCACTTCATTCTAAAATGCCCTTTCTAATGGGCCTAAATCCTTAGTTCTTTTGCAAGAAAAATAAATCTAGTCTTATTCTAAAGATAGTGTCACAAAAGATTAATAAGTGATAACCATTACTAGAGTACTGAAGGATGGCCCTATAAGTGACCTACAAGATCCTTTCATGGCCAAAATATAAGACTTTGATCTCAATTTATTGACCACATTGTCCACTTCCATTGCTCTTTAATATAAGCAAGATTGTCCCTTTGACAACTCATTCTTTATTAGCTTGCCTATTATGCCCCCTCAAATATAATTTTTATTTGCTACAATATTTTATTATTTCCCATGTGGTTGCATTAAGGGAGGATACTAAAGAGAGTGCTTAAGGGAGAATGATTAATATTATAAAAAACTAAAATTAATAAAGTTTAATTTTAATGAAAAGCCAAGAGACATACGAAGGGTTATGACTATTGAAGCAAAGGTGTATATAAGGAAGATATATCAAGGAAATGAAAGAAATTTTGAGCATAGATAATTATTTATTTTTCCTTCATGGAATATGAATCAATGATTCAACAATATTGAGGATGAAAGCCCTCATTGATAAGAAATTCAAAGATGAAAAAACCTTAATTTCTTCATCAATTTAATGGACAAAACCCCCTAACTTTAGCAAGAATATTTCAAGACATTTGTACAAATAAAATAGCTACAAATTGCAAAAATATTACAACAAATAATCAAAAAGAAGTTTGTCTTTTTTAGAGTTATATTATTATATTTTAAATCTAAAATATATATAAATTATATAATTTTAAGGATAAATTAGTATTTGTAATTAATTATATACACTTTATTGTGAGTGTGGGATATTTATTTAAATAAAAAATAAGGAAATTCCAGAATGGGCCTTGATCTTGCCACTTTATAGGATTGAAAGCTAACATATGAGTTTGGATCTACAATAGACACATGAGTGAAAAAGGGAACTTAGGAGAGAGAACATGAATTGGAGACCTAAATTCTTAACAAAAGAAGAAGACATAGATTATATACAAAAGATCTTGAAAATATTGAAGGACCAAGAAAGGTACTCATTTGAAGCCCCCAAAATCCTTGACCAACTTCAAGGGATGACTAATAAAATAAAACATGTACTTTCCTTTGATGAATACTTGGATTTGCTAGAAGTTAGATATCCAAATAAAAGGGGCCTATATAACTAAATAAGGAGGTCAAGAATGGAAGAATAAAAGTTGGAATGTGTTAAAGAAATCAAGAAGAAAGAAGAACAATTAAATTTAGAGTCACAAGACATCACTAACCAAGAACAAAAGGGACCTAACATACAAGAAAATATTCATAAAATTAAAGAGGAAAAGGCATCACTTAATGGAAGAAAATAGTTTAAGATGGAGGAACATGCATTATCCTTTGAACTTCCAAAGCTTGAACAATTGATTAATCTTTAGAGTAGCATCATGGATAGATATGTATTAAAAGAAAATATTTTGAGTCACAAGGATAAAAGAGTTTAAGGTATCTCCACAATTCCTATTTTTTCAAGGGATGGTGAGATCCTTGTTGGTAGCCTAAGGTATAAAAATGATGACCATAATTGGTTGTTTCCTATGTCATTGCAAAATTGTTGTCATTATGGAAAACATGCAAAGAGGGGTGATAGAGTAAGGGATACAACTTGTAGTGTAGGGCATGTGGACTCTTTGTTTCAATTTCTAAACTAATTTTGCACATGGGGTCCAAATGATCTCTTAAGGATCAAAGTGAATTAATGTTAAGCCCTTATCAATAATACTTCAAAATCAAATATTTTACACACAAAACTGTACAGATTTGATCTTAACCAAAAACTGTTATAGTCAACTACTATAACTATCAAATATCCAAGAATGATAAACAATTTTAGCATTTTAAAAATAATCCTTTTATCATTCTTGAAAACTTCCTTAACAAATTGTCTCAAGACCTGAAAGTATCAAGAGAGTTTTTGCATTACCTACTCACAGTGGAAGAAAACTAAAAAAATACCATAAAGATCTATCGAGAAGTTCCATAACTACCCAACTGAAAGATGACCAAAATTATTCTATGTCCAACTTCCACAGTCGAGCTTTCATTAGCTCACAGTCAACACTCAAAATCTTAACCAAAATGCCAATATGTTGAACCATCCTAACTGCCAACTAGCTCACATAGTAATCAATATCACATATTCTCAATATGCTGATTGAGAGAGGACTCAAAACTGTAGATAAACAAAACGTCCATGGTGGCTTGGGTTCCATTCTTAAACAAGATGAATGAAGTGCTCAACAAAATATCTTTTTCCCTAAGCATAATTCCAGTCTTTTCAAAGAATTACAAACAATAATAATCATTTGAGATCTAAATTCTTTTCAATCCATATTGCCAAAACAACCAATAATAATTCCTCCAAAAGTGCCGACAACTATAATATCAAGAATCATAGAAGCACCAAAGTCAAAGATAGCTACTGACATCTTAAACACATCGACCACTGCAATGATAAAGAAACCAATATCACATATTTAATGTAATTAAACTTAGCATCGAAACAAAATGCCAATCACATAAGTCAATAAAAATGTTTCTTGATACCTTTATCACTTTACAAGGTGATTGCTAGTAAATCAAAGATCTCATAATCATATAAGATGTCGATTACCTTAGAAAAACCATGGAAGTATGTATTGACAATTCCACAAAGAAATGTGAGTATCAACTTCCTTAAAAACAATATCATTACATTTGAATGTAATAAGGAACCTTAAGAATCCTTAGCAAACAATGAATATACTTGAGTCACCTTATTTGACCAATCTAAAATACTTCAAGTGCAAAGACCACTATGATATCAATGATTCCAATGCAACCTAATTGAGCCAAAAGTCATCTCAAGAAGCCAAATGTAAAGACCATTATACAAATCAAGTATAAATACCATGAATGCCTTAAAGCAATACATTAGTGCAATAATATGAGATTAATAATGCACTAATACATCATTCAAAGAAAAATTGATAATAATCAACTGAATATACATGTGACTTGTAACCTTGAAGGATAAAACTGAAAAACATCCTGTCAAAATGATAAACACTTTTAGCATCATCATATATCAAAATCCTAAATCAAAATTCTATAACTGCATATCATGTAACTATAGCTTATCATTCACCAATCATATGTGAATAAACCAATGTAACTCAATATCATATCACCAACCAAGCTGAGAATTCCAAATTAGAGAACTAGTTTTGTCATCAAGGAAAAACCAAAAATCATGAAAAATTGAAAACCAACATACAATTCATATATCACTCACATAATCCATGTATGAAAATCGAAGACAAGATTGTGGGTGGTGGTCAAATGGAAATAGTCAGCTGGAGGTGCTTGATGCTAGATGATGGCAAGAAAAATATGCAGCATTTTAATGTTCAATATTTTATGATTAATTATAATATAATGCTTTGGATATCAAATTGAAAACAAGTTAGAGTCATGAAGGTCACACAATTATTCATCACTTTGGGTGAACATTAGATATGCAAAGACTTCTATATCATGGATTTAGGAGGGTTGGAATCCAAGAGAAAGTGGGTAGATCTTCAAGGAATTAAATATGATGCTCCAAGATTTTTTATGGTTAGGTGTAGGAAATACCAATGGGTAACAATTTTGACCTCTTCCAAATCTGAGATGCTTAGTCATAGGGGTATTTGGTCTATTACACTTTTAGGGTGGCTACCAAATAGAACAATTGTAAGATGGGTCTTTCTTGTTGAGAATCATCAATTTGACATAATAAGGATGAGTAATGGTTACAATAGAAATGAGCCAAGGGGCACATTGAGTATGATCTCCAATTATAAATATATTTCCCTTGACATTTCTAACACTTCTTTCATTTTTCTTACAACCAAAGAAGACTTTTCAGTCACATGGTGGGGGATTTTACAACAGTACATTACAATTGTTGTGATGTTTGTAGCTAGTACAAGGTGATTTCCAACCATTACATTTTTGGTTTTGAGAAAAAGAATGCAATGTTACAACTAAGGTATAGAAAATATCCCTTGGTTTAATATTGAGTGTAGGAGGTATTGCATATAAAGATTGCAAAGTGCAAGCATTGTAGCAATTTTAGTATAGTTGGGGGAAATATTTAGAGAAATCTATGATTTTTACAACCACCTTCCAACCCACATGGAATTTGATCCAAACCATCTTGCAAGTTGTAAGGCATGGGACATCATGGTAAAGATATTTGGAATCCAAGGTAGACATTATAACATCAATCAAGAAGAGGTAATAATAATTTTTGACATGCATGGGTCACATTTCTTTGATAGCTACACTACAAAAATGAAGCTTAATGAAATGGAAGGTAAGCATGGTGATTCTAAAGGTGCACTGAATGACCTAATTAATGAGATTTTTTTACGTGATCTTGAAACACATGGAAAAGAAACAAAGAAGGAAAATAACATTTAGGACTAGAACCCCAACAAATTATCAAAAGGGTTGTACACTAAAGCAGTTAATTCCTTTGAAACAAATTCATTATAAGGATCTCATCCTAATCAACAAAAGAAGATTTCTTCTATTGCAAGAAAGACTAATGATAACCAAAACAAGCTTAGAATATAAATCTTTGCTTCCTATGCAAGGAATCTTGGGAGCCAAGCCACAACTATTGAAGCAAAGAAGTGATGCCATCAGAAAAGGAGTCAAGAAAATATGTTGTAAAATCAAAAAATAAGGTGGAATATGATGAAGTAAACACATCAAAGCCACAAGTTGAAAATGTTTCAATTGTTACTATTGTTGGTAATCAAGTTAGAAAAATGGACATTGACTGAGAATTAGAAATGATGAATTTAGAAGATGATTGTTCACCATTAGGCCAATATGAATGGTCTAAACAAAAAATTGATTTCCCAACTAATAATAGGAACTATTTTAAAATTTTCCACTAGGTTGTAGAAAAACTACTTTATAAAATGGATGCAAAAAGATTTGTCCACTGGGATAACCCATCTTTAAAATTAAATGTAGAAAAATATCTTGGTTCAAGTTTGTAACTTGTGATAATATTAGTGAAGTGCAATAGAAGTTGAATTGTAAAATGGTTCTTCATAAAGAACAACCCCTAGGAATGTTAGAAGTTGCATGGAGAGATTAATTACTAGAATCAGATATGACTCAAGGGGTTTTGCAAGGCAATATGAATAGTCAAATAAAGCTGTTGGAGGAGAATAAAGACATAGTTGTTAAGGAACCACATCATCTAGAATTAGCAACCAATAGATAGTTAATGAAATACACTACATCATTAGAAACATTCATAATATTCCAAGATTGATTTGGGATCTTGGTAACTCAAAAAAAAGATATTTAGTCAAGTGGAGAATAAATTCATTAGCATCCTAGTTGTGATTGCTTGAGGAAAAGCAATCTTGGGAAGGGTGGACTGTGATGCCCCCTCCATAAATATAATTTTTATTTGTTGCAATAGTTCTTTTCTTTTTCCTGCAATTCCCTTAAGGAAGGATAATAAGGGAATTTCTTAAGGGAGAATGATTAATATTATAAAAAACTAAAATTTAATAAAGTTTAATTTTAATGAAAAGCCAAGAGACATGTGAAGGGTTATGACTATTGAAAAAAAATATGTATATAAGAAAGATAAATCAAGGACATGAAAGAATTTTGAGTAGAGATAATTACTTATTTTTCCTTCATGGAATATGAATCAATGATTTTTCAATCTTGAGGATGAAACCCTCATAGATTAGAAATTTGAGGATGAAAACCTTTAATTTCTTCAAGAAGTTAGTGGATGAAAACTCCTAACTTAGCAAGAATATTTCAAAAAAATTGTAAAAATAAAATAACTACAAATTATAAGAAAAATAACAATAGATATTCAAAAAGAAGTTTGTATTTTTCATAATTATATTATTAAATTTAAATATGAATATATAAAAAAATATAGTTCAAGGATAAATTAATATTTATAATTAATTATGCACACTTTATTGTGATTGTGGGATATTTATTTAAAGAAAAAAATAAGGAAATACTATATTGGGACATTACATTTCCATAATCTTTGATCTCCCTTATAAGTGACCTACAAGATACTTCATTGGTCAAAAGATGAGACTTTGATCTCAATTTATCAATCACATTGTCTTCTTCATCTTGCTCTTTCATATAAGCAATAATATCTCTTTGGCATTCCATGCTTTAACAACCTACAACAAACTCTAATTCACTAGCCAACAATTGCACGCAAGTGGGCTTTCATCATACTATAGACAACTCATAGTTCAACTGATGCAAGAGCATCCAGGGTGTAAGAGTAATCTTGCAAAATAATTTCCTTTGTTTTAATTTTCAATAAGGGCTTATGTGGGCTAATGTTGGGTGGGAAATTAATTATTTTAAATTTTCAAATATTAAAATATTTCCTATGTGAGTCTCTAATTGTAACTTGATGGGAATTTACTCTGGTAAATGTTACAAAGGCATGAAAGGGGAATATTCTCTTTGGGGTGTCCCATTTCTCAATGGGGATCACTTTGTATGCATGTTCTTGCATGTTGATTTGTATTATTTGCATGCTATTGCATGTTGGTGCATGTTCTTTCATGAAACCATCGGAGCCGTCGGAGAATTATGAAGCACACCGGATTGACCAAATTTGATTGGCTATAGTTTAGGTGCCCATGTAAAGGCCATGTGAACATTAAGTAATTTTGTTATTTTATGATTATTTCTCCAAATCGGGTGTGGGTTTTCCAAGCAAGTGTTTTGCTTGTGGTTTTGGAAAATCAGAGTGTTTTTTTTTCATTCACAAATCTATATATTCAAGTCTTGTCATTTAGGAAGATGGATTTGGAGATTTTTTGCAAGTAAGATGGGAAGATTCTACCAGATTGAAGAGAGGATTTGAATACTCCATTGTTGTATATTTCTATTTGCATTGAAGTGATGGGGGTCAAAGTGTTTTAATAAATTTACCCTTTTTTCTTCCTTTTTCCTTTTTGTTTCCTACCATCTTGTCTCCATTTGTCACATGAAATATAACACTTGATGAGATGTAATAGGAAAATAAAATGAGTAAGAAAGTGTCAATATCGGTTGAAACGCTAACTAATTTATGGTTGACTTGGTAGGAAGTAGACGAAAAAACTGCATAGATGGTTGAGGACATGGATGGGAGTAATCAATTTGTTTTTGTCTATACCTATTTTGAAGTGAATGCTTGTTAAAAATTGTTTTATATTTCTGGCCAACGACTTAACAATAGTGTTGGTGTTTCAATTCGTACCTCTAGAATGTAGATTAGAAACAAACATCTATGCACAAATAAACTACTCTTTGAATTAGGAGGGGAAGTTCCCAGTTTGTTGATGTTAATTAAGAAAGTAAATTAAAACTAATTTTCCTATCTTTTTGTTCAGCTAAGAGCACAAGGTTATAAAACTCAAGCGTCGTAGCTAAGATTTTCTATTTTAAAAGTCCAACTATGACTAAGCCTACTCTAATGATGTTTCTAACTTCTCAAGTAAATGCAGAGCAAGAGAGCTAGAAATGGACAAGGAAGGATTATTTGCCATAAATACTTAAATAAACTTTTCTCCCAATGCACATCTACTTACTTTCAATGCAAGCTGAAATAAAGATCATATAAGCATAACACATAAAACACAAATTTGAGACGTTATATTAGGGAAAAGTAGGCACAAGACTTTATTTCTCAAATCTCAAGAACAAAGATTTCACTTATGGGGCAACAAGATTGTAGCAAAATAGGCTTTACAGTTTGTAATCCAACCCAAAACACGTGACAAGAGAGGTAGAATTGGCTATGGGCGCCACCCAAGATCTATGGACCAAATGGAAGCCTGAAGGGAAATTATGACAAGAATAAATTGTATTCAATGTCATTAATATGATAATGATTATGATTGATTACAAATGAGAGAGACCCCTTGGTTAAATAGCCAAGGTGAGAACATAGAAGGGCATAAGATTATGACAAGTGTCAGAATCTTATGACATGAGACAACTAGTAACACTTATCACTCCACCAAAGATGGATAGATAATCACATGATATGTCCACAAAACAAATGATGAGGTGATGACATGTCAAGTCCACCAAAAGTGGAAAATCTCCAACAACCTCCTATGTGGTCCCTAAGTAAACTTAACTAAGGTGTAATTATGACCTAGGACAAGGTACAAGATATTTAATTACACCAACACCCCCCCTTAAGTGCAACTTAGGGAGTAGTGCACAAATGCAAACAATGCAAGATGGGTCCCGGCTACTAGGCCATGTTAGGTACCCATGTACAAACAATGCAATGAAATCTCTCACAAACGAGGAAAGGGAGAAAACCTCTACGACAAAACTCCCCCTCAAAAGAGAGATGAAATACAAAAAGTGAAATACTCTCAATGAAGAATGAGAAGGTAAAAACCCCATGTGAGGAAAAAGACCCCCCCATAAGAGAGAAGTAGAAGAGAAGCAAGGTAGCCCCCCTCAATGTTGAGTCTCCTGCAAGAATGGTAGAAGCTCGACATTGAATGCTGAAGATGATCCAATCTCGCCGAACAACGTTCCTCCCCTTAGGAAGAAACAAAACCAAGGATGTATGCAAGATATCATGAAGATGGATGATGTGTGATGTCTCTGAAGCATGCTCAAGTGTCTCCATGTCGATGCAAAAAGCTGAACCACTCCAATCAGGCGTTCTAGGCCACACTGCTGAAGAGGAAAATCTAACATCAAGTAGAGAAGAATGTAGAGCACTATCCAAAGACAATGGTATCCCCTCTGAAGACAAAGAAGCCTCCTCCAAATGCTGTCCAAAAGAATCCACACTCACGCCAAACTGAGAAGAATGATCATGTAGAGAATGAACAAGAGGGTCAAAGTGTTCCCTCACAACAACTGAAGAAGGTGCATCTTCATCAAAGAGAAGATGAATGCTATCAATGATGTCCTCCAAATCCGTAAGATGAGACTCCACAAACAAGTCTAAAACACCTATTAGGAAGTCATCCAAAGTAGCCATATCTAGAAGACAATGTATATTCTGCTGCATTGAATCACTAGGAGCCAAAACTGTAGCAACGCAAGTATCATCAACTGCAACAGTAGGTGGAGGAGATGAAGTGCATGGCTCAAGGACTGGATTTGATGTGAGTATTCCCAAGTTCAAAAAGCCAAATGTCTCCTCAGAATCATAGTTGTGATCAACAGTCGAAGGAACGAAGTCATCATCAGAAGCAAACTGTGCAAAGGAATACAACCGAGATGAATGATCAACCACCCCAGTAGCAATGACATCTCTAGTCTCCAAGTCACGAATGATGACAGAATCAGGAGTGAACTCCACAGTTCTCCCATCTCCACCATGTGTAATCTGATATATGGAAAGTAGATTGTTCGTCAAATGAGGAACACACAAGACATCCTGAAAAGTGTTCTCCCCAATGCTAATGGATCCCTTCACTATTACACTCATGTATGTATTGTTTCCCATCAAGATAGGAGACATAGAACAAGGCTGAAATGAAGAGAAGATAGTCTGCGAAGATGCCATATGATGAGATGCTCCTGAATCTAGAAGCCATCTTCCTGATCCTGGACTTGAATGAGCACAAAGAGCTTGTCCTTTATATCCTGATATATATGTTTGACCTTTGTCCTTTTTAGACTGTTTTGAAGTAGAAGGAGAAGAAGATTCAGAGATTCTAGAAGGAAAATCAATGCGATTCTTTTTGAGAAGATTTTTCAACTCATCAATTTCCTTCTTATAACAATAGTGTTCTTCATGTCCATCCTTCTTGCAATATGCACAAAAAGGTCTCTCCTTCTTAGATGTTTCTCCTCTTGATGATGAGGACTCTGATTCTTTATGTGGCTTGTTCTTTTTCTTCTTTTGCTTCTTATCAAGATTGTCTGATTCTTTCTGTACCTTAGACTCATTTGCCACCAATGCTTGTGGTTTGGAAGACTTGATTAGACCCATGTTCATTAACTTAGCTTCCTCTTGGATTAGGAGATTTGCAAAGTCATCAAACTTAGGATCAACATATGATGCTCCCATAGAAAGTGATGGGTATGAAAGCCAGAAACAAACACTGAATACTTAGGACCAAGCTTGGATAACACATTCAGAATCAACTGTAAATCCTCTTTTTCAATAGTGCATTCTTTCAATTGTGTTCTTAGTTGCTTGATTTTGGAGATGTAGTCTTAGATGTGGTCAAAACTTTTAGGATCAAGATTCATCAAATCATTATCAATCTGATAGCCTCTAATCTTATCTGTTTTACCATACAATTTCTCAAAAGTCTCCCATACCTCTTTAGGTGTATTACATGATTCAATGTGAAATTGTAAATCAAATGAGACTAATGAACATATGCATCCAAGTGTTTTCTCACGATCAATCTCCCACATTGCCAATTCTTTAGCATCAGTAGGTTTTTGAATTGCGTCATTTAGATGACCTATTAGACCTTTCATCATGAGATAATTTGTTACTGATTTTCTCCATATAGCATAATTATGTGGATTTAGGGGTTCAATTTGAGATCTCCCCATTGCAAGAACACAAATCAAGCAAAAGAATGCAAACAATCACTGCAAGATTACCCCCCCAAATCACTCAATCAAGAAACCCCCCAAGCAATATCTGATTTGGCACTTTATATTTAGTGCGTTTACAGTTTCTAGATGCCAAAAAAAGCAAGCTAGACTTGATCTTAGTGCTTACAAATGCCAAAATAGGCCACAGTATCAAGTACAATTTTTGGTACAAAATGAGATCAATCTGATCCTACCACTGAGAAGTACATGAAAAATAATGCACTTTAAAAAAAAATTGCACCTAAAAATGTTACCGTAGGAGCAAGATATAAGCTCCCGAAGTTCTCAAAACGAGGACGAAGCAGCAACACCTGTGAGAATCTGTAAATTCTGGAAAAACCAGGCACTAAAACCAAAAACTGATTGCACCAGTACGTAGAGCCCAAAATTCTAGCCCAAATTAAAAAAAATTGTTTGAAAAAAGGACTTAAAATGACTGAGATATGAAGCTTCAAAGATTGACTGCAAAAACTAAAAGCTCATCCGTGAGGGGTAGGAAATTTCAAAACCCTACTGACGTCATCAGTGACGTATTGCTGACGTATGCAATTCAAGGGTTTAAATTTGACGTCCTGGCGCCCGTCACGAGTTGGCGCGGGTCCCCTCGTCGCAAAGAATATGCTGCAGAATTTTCTTTCCCCGGAATCTTGAGGGAATCTCCAAGATTCTGTCGGAGTCCTTAGTGCCAGTGGATGGAATCTGCCGGAATTTGTGTTGACCGCCGCTGGATAGGAAAAAAGGCCCGCCGGTAGAAGACTTTGGACGCCGGAATGAAGAAATGGGAGCGGCGGGGCCACGGCCGAAGGCCACGTGGCCTCTGTCGGTCAACTGGTACCTGCGGGTACCAGACAAAAGGTACGTCTGCAGAAAATTTTTCTGCGTTTTTTTTTTTGTTTTTGATTTTTTTTATATTTTTCAAATAAAGTTTCTTTTTACAAAAAATATTTCGACAGGTATAAAAAATTATACAAAATTTTTCAGAAAAATATTTAAGAGAAATAAAATATTATTTTCCTAAAATCGTACCGTCGGTATTTATGACGACCTGGGGGCCGTACGGCTCTTGGGTAAAAAATTTTTGCTTCACCAGATGACTTGCTCCGAATCGGACGATTTGACAGTCGATCTTAGGGTTTTTGGCCCTTCTGGATGCAATGGCAGGGTCGGATTTGACCCAAAATGCTCCAAAATTGTAGCTACCTTCTGGATCTGGCAACCACTCTTCAGCTTCAAACCCTCATAGATTTGGCCTCGTATGTCCGATTTGGACGAAACAAAAGGCAAAATTGACTATCTCGAACCTTCCGGACGCAATGGTGAGCTCAGATTTGTACTAACAAGTTCAGATGTGAACTTGCAACAAAGAGCCACGAACGGAACCTCCTCAGATCTTGAATCTCTCTTCAGAATAAGACTCTCCAATGGCTCCAAACACGCTCTGATACCATGTTAGAATTGGCTATGGACGCCACCCAAGATCTATGGACCAAATGGAAAGCACAAGAAAGAGAGAGAAATTATGACAAGAATAAACTGTATTCAATGTCATTAATATGATAATGATTATGATTGATTACAAATGAGAAAGACCCCTTGGTTATATAGCCAAGGTGAGAACATAGAAGGGCATAAGATTATGACAAGTGTCAGAATCTTATGACATGAGACAACTAGTAACACTTATCACTCCACCAAAGATGGAGAGATAATCACATGATATGTCCACAAAAGGTGGAAATGATGAGGTGATGACATGTCAAGTCCACCAAAAGTGGAAAATCTCCAACAACCTCCTATGTGGTCCCTAAGTAAACTTAACTAAGGTGTAATTATGACCTAGGACAAGGTACAAGATATTTAATTACACCAACAATTCGCGTTGGTCAACTTGTGTCTTATTTTTGGGTAGTGCACGTGGAGGTAGTTGTGTTATCACCCGGTTATCATGAACGGGATGTGTGATATGTTTTGGTTACCCGTGTACTATGAATGGGGTGTGTGACCTTATGTGTTAAGGTCTAAACTGGTTATCAGTTTGTGCATGTTTTCTACCCTTAGATTGGGGGTTTTGTATCCCCGTGTTGTCAGTAGGAGAGTGGCCCTTCGTGGGGGTCCGACGCCCAAAGTGGTGTCAAGGTAACTCACTTAGGGTTTAATCAAGTGATAATCTAAAAGAATTAATGGGGAACTTCACACTAATAAAGTTAATGAATGCCTCTCTCATGAAGTATGCATTGTTAAAACTCGAGATGAGATGAGACACAGTTTTTCATGAGGGTCTGGCACCAGTAGAGGCAAGCTAGGGTAACCTATGATGGGGGTCCGATAGCCTAGGAAGGACGAGCTAGGGTAACTCATGGAAATTTATGTATGACACTCTTCCTATGTCAATAGGTAGTCAGTTATTGTGTGGTGTGCAAATGATGTACTTGACCTATGTAACCTGGAAGCAATGTATTGTCTTGTGAGTTTTCGTACTATGTTAAGTGATGTTATTTTGGTATTTGAGTCGGTTCAGTTATGTTTAGCCTTTGTCCAGAGGTAGTTGGTCTTGACTAGAAATCCTTGTTACTATCTCCTAGCACGAGGGGTGAGCCTTTGGGTTTCACTTGGTTGGGTGGAATGTGCACCTTACACCGTTGGCTTTGATCATGATCATGTGGACGAGACTTTCATGTTGGGGAGCTCGTTGGTTCCTGCTACTCTTCTAGTTCTTTCATTCCAGTATTCTTGTATTTCATTACCCCTCATTTGTATCGAGGTGGAAATTGTAATATATTATCATGCTTATTTGATTTACCTCATTCAGGGAATGAGTGTTGTAATTATATTGTAAATAATCGTTATTGGATATCATGTTGTATCTATTAGTCTTTGATGTAATTATCCTATATGGAATGTATGCGCCCTCATTTCCTTAAGTAATTAAATGTTATGATTCATTTCATGTATGTGGTTTTGCGGGTTTATAGTAATCTCAACCTCGTAGCCTTAGGGGATGTTGGAAAAGTATAGTGAACTTGTATGTAGTAGTTCTTTAACAAAAAAAAATGTTGCATTTGGATAGTGAATTGCAACTTCCCCTAGGGTTGCATGGCGGGGCATTACATATTTTATCCATCAATGGATAGGAAGTTGGATCAAATTAGATCTTGGTCATTATAACAACTGAATAATTATAAAAATGAGAGTGCAATAGTAGGTTGAAAGTATGCATATGCAACAATAAACTAAAAGTTTGTAGATGTGAAATATTCATGAATGAATAGTTCAAACAAGAAATTCCACTTCATATTTAGTTGGTTGGAAAAATTTCACAATCTATACATGATGACATCACCATCTAATTTGAGTCGACTTACATCATGATGATATCATCATATGAATTAATTGATTAAACCTTTGAATTTTTAGTGTACTTGATTTTATTAATAATTTTAGATGGCCATGAAAAATATACAAACTCTAGATGGTTATGGAATTCTCAAATGATTTAGATGGGAAAAAATTTTGTAAGCTAGATGACCCCAAATTTCTCACAAAATGCAAAAAACCCATCGATACTATTTGTGCAAGAAAACACATTGGAACTAGTCAAATATATTGGAACATGTTTTAAATGACCAATTCAACAAAAAATCTACACAAAGTTCTATATTAGATCAAAGATGGATGCATAAGGCTAGTAATAGACCAAACATCCACATAAGGGTATGTTTAGTAGCAAACCGGAAGTCCGCAAACCAGTAATAGACCAAAAATCTGTAAAGCTATAACTTAGCCAATTTTCATCCAATTCTCACCAAATCTAAATTGTAGATACCCATCAAGCTCTTCTACTAGGTGATACTCTTAACTTGGAAAAATTGTCTGTAAAAATTATTTAGAAGCAAAAACACACCAAAATCAAACTAAAATAGAAAGTAGAATCTAAAATAACTTTGGTTGATACAAGATTAACCTTGCACCAAGGATGCTACTACAATATTTTACATCATAAAAATTAAAAATCAACCATTGTGTTTGTTGATTTTTTTAAAGTCTTGCCAAAAAATTGAATAAAAAAATCTCAATTTAGCATATTTTCCCTATATCTTAACACCTTCATTATTTTAGTGCATATGTTGATTTAGCACATTTGATACTTCAACATTTCCAACATCTTCAGTCATTTTGTTGTTTTAGTACTATTGACAAACTAGCACCTAAATTTTTGTAACACTTTCATTTTTTTAGTGCTTTCACTATATTGGTACTTTTTTAGTTTAAGTTCTTACACTATTCCATTAAACAACATATAGTTGACATGTAATTTTGAATCTCCACAACCCCTTTTCCAAACTTCTAGTCCAATTAATATTTTCTTGACCTAAACCACCACCAATCATCCCCATACACAAGACAATATTATTTTTTTACACTCTAAACCTTCTCCATCTTGTCATACCCATCATCCATACCTTCACTATAACCATTACCATATTCAATTCATAAAAACTTTCACCATGCTTGGACTTAGTTTACATCAATCCATAATCTCAAATTCAACTATCCAAATTTAATCTTGACCATTTTATCATCACCTTCATAACTTCATCCTTCCCATAATTATCATCTTGTTTGGACATAGAAACCTCATGAAAAATTTCAATCAAATTATTGTCACATGAAATTGCACTATGCTAAAACTAGTTCAACTTTCCAATGACATAATATGACTTATCTCAAGGTGTGGGAACTTTCAATTGAGATCAAAATTTTGAAGAATGTCAACTTACTTTCTAAGCTAGATGCAAATCATTGATCCAACTCAATATTGAATACCTACAAACTAATACTAATCTAACAACTTGCAGAGGAAAAGGGAGAGAGAACTATAAAAAATTGAAAAGGGTGGTGATGCACCTAGATTAAATGGTGTTTCTCCTTTATCACTAAAACATAGATAAATAAATAAAATATCAAGAGGAACCATACAAATCTCTATTATATCAGCTCTTAGAGGTGTGTATGGAGGTTAGGACTTGAAAAACACTAAAAGGGAAAATAAATATGTGTAAGCTCTTGCAAACATGTTTAACACAACATAGAGACATGAAAGGTAATAAATAAAAATTCAAACACGAAGGTAAATAACCTTAACATAAATTACAAGAAGTGAGAAAAGGTAAAAATAACAATCTTTATTCATTTAGAAGCATGGAGCTTGCTTCACAAAAGAAGATGTGTAGAGATGTAAAGCTCTTGAGAATAAAACCAAGGAAAAATAACCCATAACAATGAGAGAAAATACCCTTTATTTCCCAAAATGATGTAGGATAAAGAAGGAGCACATGGAAAGAGTTAGAAAACCATAGCCACGTCCTTACCAAATGAATTGTAGTCATGTGTACACAAAATCTCAAACTAGAGGCCTGATAAAATATTCATAACATCATGTTCATGGCTCAACATTAATGAATCCATGTAAGAAGTGAAAAATTCCCACAAAATATACTGCAAAATGTGGCTAGGGATGACCCTCTATAAAAGGGAGTCTTTAAATCAATAAATACAACATGGGCATTGTTTTCACCCTTAGAATTCATGAAAAATGAGTTAAAAAACCTTTCTTGGGCCTCCACAAATCAAATTTGGTAGTTGTTGGGGTCATTGCAATATTGATGGTGTTTTTTGGGATCCATCCATCCATTTTGAACTTTTTTAGAAATTCAAGCCCTATTTAGATGTTAATTTGACCATTTGCAAAAATTTAACACCCTTTCAAATGTCAATTTGGTCATTTATAGAAATTTAGCAACCTTTTGGATATGTCTAAATGTCTTAAAAACTTCACAAAGCTTATCTCACAAAAAAATCTATTTGGTCTTGGATTTTTTTTTACCTTGTCATGATATTACAAAACTTTGACCTTGTGAATTCAGAGTGTGAAGTAGTACTTAATGGAAAGTAAAAAAAATTAAACTAATATACACATGGTTTAATCATAAGATCAAAATCTATGCTTGAGGTATATCCCATTCACTAGGATAGGAATGACTTCACCATCTAGCTTGGAGATATTGAATGTATTTTCTTCACAATTGGTGATGATTTATGGGCTAGTCCAAGTGGCATCAAACTTTGGATGCCTTCTAGCCTTAGCTCTATATACATCCCACTTTAACACCAAGTCTCCCTCTTTGAACAATTTTTTGACATATTTTTTTATCCAAATTCCTCTTGAATTGTGATTGGTGATTCTTAAGGGTATGCATGGCCTTGTTCCTAATATCATCCAACTCAATTAGCTCCTCAAACCTCACTATTATTGCACCATTTATAACATCTCTAGCTATTATTCTAACTCAATAGATGTAAACTCTAGCGATAATGGGATTCTTGCTTCGCTACCATAAACCAATATGGAAGGGGGGTTTCCAACACCTCTCTTTGGAGTGATTATATTAGAACAAAGGGTTGTCCTTAGCTTACTATTCCAAGACCTTTGATTATCCTCAATGGTCCTACTAATTATTTTGATCAACTTTTAATTGGTGGAATCAACCAAACAATTACTTTGATTGTTAGAACTTGATGTTCAGTCTTCAAGTGTAAACCCTAATTAACAACCCTATCACTAATTTGGATTCCAACAAAGGACCTAGAATTTTTAAAGATGATGGTGGAAGGAACACCAAAGCTTTTCACGACTCCATCTAATAATTTTTGAACCAAAGCTTCAATAGCATTCCTCAGTGCAACTGCCTTTTCCCACCTAGTGAAATAGTTTATAACTACCAAAATATCTTTGTAACTAGCAATAGATGGAAAATTTATCATGTTGATAAAAGTATAACATCCATTGTACAAATGGCTAGTATGTTTGAATAGGGTGAAGAGGGGGAGAAACTAACATGTTATTTTTAGAAAATAAAGAACATTTTTTATATTTCTTCACCCATCTATAAACATCATTAAATAAGGTTAGCTAATAATAGCCAACCTTAATTAACTTAATAGTAGTGATGTTTGCAGAGAAATGGCCACTTGATGAGATATCATGGAATTCTTCCAATATTCGGCTAACATGATTTGCTTCAATGCATCTTAATAACACTTTGTTGAGGTATTTTTGAATAGTTTGTGTTAGTAGGGAAAAAACAAAAATATAGAATAGGGAACCAAATCCTACCTCATATAATCACAAGAGGGTTGTGGAAGTCCTAGCCAACAGGTCAACTCCTAGAAGTAGGTTAAATTGTAAGGGAAATGTTCTATTAGGAAATTATATGTATAACATCAAATACTATGGAATAGAAGGAAGTAGTATGCAAGAGATAGAATATAGATATATAAAGATATAATAAAATAAAATAAAATAATGGCGATATGTAAGATAAATTTACAAAAAATGGTATTTGTAATGTAAAGATGAAAGTACAATACATATATGAAGTTGGTTAATATATGGAAAGTTATGAACATTCTTTAAATTTAGTTTACCTACTATTAAATTAATCTATCTATTTCACTATGTAATAATATCTCATCCCTCTTTATTATTGATTTTAGGGTATAAATACAACTTATATATAATATTTGGTGCATGAAACTCTAGTCTATGATCCCCCAGTTTTCTTGCTAACATTGGTTCCATTACTAAGACACTAGTTAGGTAATACAAAGGAAATTAAAAAAAAAAATATTTTAGATTAGATAGCATAAAAAAGATAATTTTTTTTTGTAGAACTTGTAGTACCATCCCCTTGGTGTCAACCTTGTGAGAGTGGGTTAGGCATCCAGGGGATGGAGAATGAAAAGTGGGGGATATATAAAAGGTATCCTTGAATTTGACGTATCAAGAGAAATACAAGATAGATACCATGAGATGTTAAAACTGAGTGGTAGAACACCAAATTATAAACAATTATGGAAAAAGGATAATAAGAAAACTAGGGATATTAGAGAGTATATTAGGTTGGAAAGGATAAAAAACATGGAAAGATGAAATTCAACAAAAAAAATAAGAAAGAAAAAAATGTAGAAAGAGACGAAAGACATCAAAAAATAATAGAGAATGAAAAGAAGAGAGAGAATGAGCATGCCATTGTGGGCATTTCTAAAAAGGATATGTGAAAAGTAATGGTAGAAGAAGAGTAGAAGACTCCAAAAATAAGGAACTCTCATATAGAAGAGATAGGAAAGATTTTATTGAATTTGGAAAGAAGCATAGAAGAATATGGGGCATCAAGTAAGCTATTGGTAGAGGGCTGGGGAAGCAAAGAGGATCTAGCATTGGGAGGAGGGCCTAGCTCAATTGGCTAAAGCATCTGATTGCAGGAAAGAGGTCACGAGGTCTAGTCTCCCTTCCATCCCTATGGTACTAGAGGGAATGTCACACTAGCATCATTGGTCACAGGAAATAAGTTTACCAAGCACACTGTAGTTTATAGGGGGCTACCTAACAGTTATAACTTTAAGAAACCCCCCTCAAAAAAGGATATAAAATCCTGGCGAATATTTCAATTTTTTTGAAAAAAAAATTAATTTCTATTGGTGAATATTTCCTTTTTTTTAAAATAAATATTAATTTTATTGGAGATTTTTTTTACATCAATAAAATTTTGTAGAAAATATTGGTGAAATTTGAAAAATAATAGGAAAATACATTGATTATGATGGTGAATCCTTCCAATCTAAAAAATCAATTCTTATGGAAAACTAGGGGCTTGAGGGTAAAATTATTGATGGGTTTAAGGGGTAGACTATAATATTTACTTACCACCATTAATTTAAAATATAATCTCATGACCCTTGTATTCTATGAGGTAAAATGTACTTGTGATCTGCAATGCTCATGGGGCCTAAAATCACTTTTAGATCATTGATCTAATGAACCTCATTGTATTTTTCAAGGTAAAATATACCCACAATCTATAATGCTCATGGGTTCCAAATTTTCTTTTGGATCACTAATCTTAGAAGATCAACATTCCAAAAGCAATTTTAAGCCCCACGAGAATTACCGATTGCAAGTACATTTTACCTTATGGAATACAATGAGGGCCATTATTTTATATTGTAAATCAATGGTGGAAACTAAAGATTGGAAATATGGCCCTAAAGAAACTAATAATTAGGATAATATTGGCGAATTAATATAGATTTATACTATTACTTATAAAGTTTAGGAAAAATTGATCTAATCATGTATAAAATATTATGGCGAATCTTTGAGTTAAATTTTTCAATAAAATATTTTTTGATGATTTAAATACGACTATAATATTTTTTTGTAAAAATGTGGTGATTCAAGTCACATTAAAAATTGAACTATTAACCAATTTTAGATTCCCAAATTTTAACTATTAGCCAATTCAAAAATATTATCCACTAAAAAAAATCACTACTACCCGATTCCTATAGTCTAAAAAAAAGAGAGGCTCTAGCACTACCAAACTTAACAAAAACTCCACTACTAAAACTAAATTTACCTAACATCATAGTCAACTTGGATGAATATTTTTTGAATTCCTATAAACCTTGAAGAAAATATTATTTTTCAAAGAAGAGTATTTAGAATAATTATTCAATAGGAGCATGAGGAAATAGAAAAAGAAGAATCCATGTTTAGTTTGGGAAAATATTTTTCAAAATAATAAATAATATGTCATGTACAAATGAAAAGTTATCACCAAATATGAAACACCATTATGAAGAGGCACAACTCCTAGACTAGGCTCCATCCCCTATACCATATAAATTTAGGAGAATTTTAATACAAGAGACATTGCAAGAAGAAAGTAAGAGCCCAAAGAAGCAGTTTCTAGTTGATTGAAGAAACCTTAGGAAAATAATACTTTGAAACTAAGTTAGGAAGGGAAAAAGGAAGAGAATAAGCTTGTGGTAATAATAAGCACTAAGAAAGAGGATAAATTTAAAAAATACCACTAAAAAGAGAGAAAATAAGTAGTCAATTAAACTCCCAATCTTTAGCAAGGATACTACCAAAGTTGTAGAACACATTTTCATAATAGAATACCTTCGACATAGGAAGGGAATTGATGAAGGAAATCCTAAGCTATTTGATTGTTAATTCTTTGAGAAAATATGCTTTGTATAGTAGAGAAAGACCTACCCAAAACATGATAAAGACTAGAAGTATGTGAAGAAGGAAATTTTGGAAAAATTTGACACTCTAGAGGTACCATTGAAAAGTCTAAGGAAATGTGGAATATAGTACAAAAGAAAGGGGAAAAAATTAAATATTATGACAAGAGATTCATAGAGATCTAAAAATTAGAAGAACCATTGATAGAAAAGTAGAAGATTAAGTGTGATGAGTCCATATATTAGTTAGTTTTTTTAATCTTTTATACATGCTTATAGACATTACCAAGATATTTCTCCTATACATGTGTATAGGAGTGAATTTGTACCCCTGTCACAAATTCCCCTTTTACACCCTCTACTTTAGAAAAATCAAGCCCAAATAAGAAATTCCACATTACTTATCTGCAACACATCCACTTGGAACTTATACTTTGTGTTGATGGGGGAATTTCTATCAGGGATGTGTGCGGGACATGCATAATCTGCGTGGCATGCTACCATCCCTGATAGATTCCTACCTCTGAAATCCAAAGAGACATTACATTCTCCATTAGCGATGAAGCGTAACGCCTCTACACCTTCCTACCAACCTAAAAATGGCTCTTCCCCTCCAAATGCTTCTTGAAATTCCTAACTTTCTAATTCACTTCATCTCTTTAGTAATTCATTCCATCTTCTAGATAATCTCACATGTTGACTTGATTTTCACTTCATGATTCTTTAGGTCCCACACATATTCTCTACATCTTGTTGCACTTTTGCCACCATTGAAATTAAAACTTAGTGTTCTAAGGGACTGCTTCTTCATTGTTGTGGTAGCGTAGACCTTACCAAGCTTGCATCCTCTACATGCTTGAGGGTACCTCGATGGAGAAGGTGATATTGCTTCTTGATTTGTGTAGCATAGTGCTTTTGTTATCTTTCAATTTCTTTCCATTAGTTTCTTTATCACATTTTCTATCGATCTATCTGGTTGTTTGTGGAGGTGGAAACACCAAAGTGGGGGTTTGACTGAGGCAAACCCCTATATAGCCCCATCATTTTTCCTCTCTTGGTTGTGTGTAGGTATGTATTCATGCAAAGCTAGCTGGTGAATTGGACTTCTCATGAGTTATTCTTTACCACCTTCACTTCCATCATCTCCTCCATCATCTCTTTAGTTATTTCATCCATTCTGCTATTTATCATTTTTTTTAGTACTTTGAATTCTATTTGCTAGATTGCCAATTGGTTTTTTGACATCTTGTACTATACTTTTGTAATTTTTGGCTGTATGGATGTGAATGTCCCAGAGAGACACTAGCATGTTGTGCTATCATACCTGACCCACATTGCTATCCTTGGGTAGAGAGTTGTTTGAGGTATAGTTTGGGTCCCAAAAACCTGCTCATTTAGCCTCATCAAATCTCTTGAGTTAGTAGAGTGACATAGGCACGTGAGAGTGCTCCTCATTCTCTATCCTTGACCTAAAACACTTTCCTAGCTTGAGGTAGATTAGGGTAGCCCTCCACTCTCAGCTCTCCATGACCTAGAGCCTTGGTGTGTTTGGTCCCCCTCTTCTACAGTTTAGTGAACCCGATGTGAAACAATGTCTATCCATTCTTTGTGTTGAGACTTCTTCCTCGCACTTGGTGACTATCATACACTTGGGTGTTTTGATTTTTTTAGGAGCATCACAACCCAATCTATGACCTCCAAGTATGTTGTTAGAAGAAGTGTACGACACCTACCAAGGGAAAAGATGAAGGTCACTGCCAATTTTACTACTGGTTGCATTATTGGATTTTCAGACAAGTTGGGATTTATTGACAAGACTAATCATGTGCCTACTCCTTTGATGTCCCCTATAGATTCATCTATGGATGAGGATGAGGCTGTGGACATTCTTGCAAAAAACCTTTGAGCATTAGAAGGTAGGTTGTTGGACTTATCAAATCATTTGGAGAAGGACCCAAATATGGCAAGTGCTACTAGGCTTGTCAATGAAGTGAGATACATGTTAGGGAAGGATCAAACAAGTATAAAAATCTTTCCTGGCCTCACTGATCTAACTAAAGCATACATCCCTTCATTTAACACGAGATTGGGCACTACCCGAGAAGCAGTACCTAGTGCTTGTGAGAGACATATAAGTGTTTCAATGCCCACTACATCTATATGCATGGCTAAAATAGGCCCCTTGATTAGTGTTTCCTCCACTCCTCAAAAACTCCTCACGGTCAAGGTGAGTAGAACACCCCTTGGCTTTAGTTTCACCCCTCCTACTTCTGGCAGTGGGGGATTGGTGGAATGAGTGGTAGCGGTGGCTTCGGTAGTGGTGGTGGCACTAGTGGTGGTGGTTCTTGTGGAGGCCATGGTAGTGGTTCTAGTGGAAGCCACACTGGTGGTTTTGGTGGTGGTCATAGCAGTAGCTCTAGAGGTGGCTCTGAAGGTGGTTCTAGGGGAGGTTCCACTGGGCCTTTGTCATCTTTTGACCCTGTCATAAATGCTCTTCTTCAGAATATGGATCAGATGTGTGGGAAATTCTTTCCCAGGCTTCCACCCAACCTATCTTCCAACCCTTTTTCTGGCATAGCCCACTATCAGTGATGAATTTGAGCACTCCTTTCCATCAAGGAATGGAGATACCTAAATTTGAGAAATATGGTGGTAAAGGGGATCCACAGACGCATGTATCAACCTTTAATTCTATGTGCACAAATTTCTTCCACATTGATGCTCTAATGGCTAAACTCTTCCCTTGATCACTCAAGGATATAACAATCGAGTGGTACTGTTCCTTGACTGACAATTCTATATTCTCATTTGATCAACTTGTCAATCAGTTTCTCCATCAATTCTAGGCTAACACCGGCTTGAAGATTACCTTGTTGGATCTCATCTGATGTAAGCAGGGAGAACACAAGAAGAAAATTGATTTTAGTACGCATTACCAAGCACTCTTTTCACAAATTTCGTACCCGCTACTTGACTTAGATGTGAAAAAGGTATTCATAGGCAGCCTACAATAGGCCTGGAAAGAGAATTTTTCCCTAATGAAATACCCTTCTTTCACACATCTATATGTTGTGCTGCGAGAGTATCAACAAAAAATGGTTTAGTTCAAAAAATCTCCCTCATGCTCTTGATCTGAAGGAAAATCTATTGTGTCTATTTCAAGAAAAGGAAAGGTTGTTGCAAATGTAGTTGC